>JAMKCH010085729.1:0-48289 GCA_023653785.1 Ophioderma brevispina | reverse complement strand
TCGGGCATGGATTTGCTAAAATAACCTGTAAATAAAGTTTTAGCTTACATCCATAATTAAAGACGACACAATACTATGTGTATTCCCATTATTACAGGTGAATGACTTGTAGTACCGATCTACGAGAATATGGTAAATATGTCAAAACTAGTCTTTTTCGATAACGAAAATTAGTAGTATTTAAATTTTACTATTTTTCGATATCAAAATTTGGTAGGTTTTGTATATTACTAATATTCGATGACAAAATTAGTGGTATGTGGTAACCTCAATTTGTTTAGTTGTTCTTGTCAAAAACGCCGTACACGTAGTGTAATTGGTACGGTCCTCGATAATATTATCTGCTTTAGCTTCGATCGTAGTAGAGCTGAAAAACAATAAAATTACTGCAAGCCACACTTCCTTTTCCCATTTACTTTAGGAGGCGCCTAAAGTTACCCTACGCGCGCATGTACCTTTGATGCATACTTTTGTGTTTCTCAATCCACCGCGCCAGCAATTTTTCACTCGCAATTACAATGTTTCAGACAAGATACGCGGGGAGACTGGCTTGAATCTAACCAGTCTTCCAGCTGAGTCTTCTTGTAACAGAAAAAACATCATGTTCATCATTTACTCGACGTTTGCTTCCAATATAATCACAAACATGCCTTAAAATAAATAAAATACGGCCTACAAACAAATTTAATTGCAAGATTATCAACAAATCTCACCCTCCTCGTGGTGAACCCCGGTAACTCATCTTTTCAGGCGAAGGATAATCAACTGAGGCTACTCTAACCTCTGTTGTCTTTTTTAATTCACTGTCTTTTAATTCCACTTTTTGTCTTTTTTATCTCACTGTATTTTAATCATGCTCCGTCAACACTATCTGATCCAGTCTGGCACACGTGCCCTATCAGGGCCAGGCATCCCCAGATTGATCAAGTCAGATTGCATCTCAGTGCTCCAACTAACCGTGGAAGGTCTCACTAGGGCAAGGATAAACAAACATCATCGAACCCCTCACACATACGCATAAATTCACTGCGATTCTCCTCCAAGAGACCCGCTACTGACAGTTTCCTCTGAACATCTGCGGTTACACCCTAGCTGCACACACCGAGGGCGCTACCCACGGCATTGCCACCTTTGCTATACTCGGCCCATGGAAACAAATTGCACCCTCACCTGCAGACTCACCCTGGACTGGGCAACGACCCAAATTGCAGGTGTTCATGTCACCAATGTCTACAAGCCACCTAACCATGGCTTCAAGCAGACTCTATACCAATTATGGTGCACCTGCATTTACTCTGCGATGTTAACAGTCATAGCATTACTGGGGTTACAGGAAACACCACCCTGATGGAGCTACCTAGCGGGCTGGGGCCTCAAAATCCGGTGGACAACTTTTGCACGACCCAAGCAACCAGACACTTTCAACACGGAAGGTGGAATACTTCTACAAACCCTGAATCTTGATTTTGCAAACATGGACACCATCTCCAGTCACCGTACTGTTTTCGACCGGTTTCCGAAGTCTCAACACAGACCATCACTGATCGCTCAGGAGAGCCATGCTAAGCCTGTATTCAACCAAGCCAGTGAAAAGGTGGACTTCCGCAAGGCGGACTGGGACCACGTCAAGGAACCTGGGGATTCAGAAGTGCCCAACCTCCCGACACCAACTCTCCCCAACCTGGACAAGTCTTACACAGCACGATGTAAACTCTTTATTTAATATAGCAAAGAGATATTCACGTGGCTGCCGCGCATTATATTCATCCTGGAATGAGGAATGTGATACTCTTTACAATTGATTTCCTGAATTCTGAACCCCGGGAAGAAGCATCATCCAGGCTTTAGATCTGACAAACTGCTTGGACAGGAAACGACGCGAGCGCTGGGAGGAGACGGTCCAAGGAAATGACTCACCCACTCTAGCCGGAAGGCCTGGAAGACTAGAAACCGCCTCACCGGCAGAATTCCAAACCATCGAATGTCCAGTGACTGCCAACTCAATTGCGGAGGCAAACTCCTTGCAAAATGGTCGTTTCAGGAAAAGATAAGGATCACACTCGCTCGTCAAAAAAGAGATCACCAAACTTCGTCGAGCCCCCGGCGTGGACGGGGTCACTTTCAACATCTTCTCACTAGAGGAGCTTACCTCTACTATCAGCCAACTATAGAGTGGAATGGCCCAGGGCCCTGATAAAAAAACATTCAACAGAGTTTTGATGCAATGCGGCCCACGAATGTAAGATTGGCTCAAGGAGTTCTACACATGTTTGCCTTCCAAACCAGTCCTTACCCAAGCTCTGGAGGAAAGCTACTATCATCGCACTCCCAAACCAAACCAGCCTGTCGACAACCCTAAGAACTACGTCCAATAGCAAGACTGTCGGTCCCAACAAACCCCTTTCATTGGGAAGGACAAAAGGCTGATCTGGCTGGCTGGGCCGTCGTCGAACCCCATTGCCGGACGAACAAGCGGATTTCGCCGGTTGGGCCGGAGCACTGTTCCACCAGATTGTAAAAACTCACAAAATGATATGAGGAAGCTTTGAAAAGCGCCGTAAGGAGGCGTCCTCTTGTGGACCTTACTGAGCATACGAAACACAGTGTGGCATCAAGGGCCTGCACCTCAAGCTCTCAGTGACGATCCGGGATGGTCACCTTGTACAATTCATCATATGTAACATGCTTGCAAACCGTGGCTTTTTCTCAAGACCAGGGATGGGCAGAGTAGTCGTCTGCGTCGTCTGAGGAAATGGAGTACCACAAGGATCCGTACTGGCTCATATGGTGTTCAACTTGTATATCAGGATCTACATCAAACAACATCTAGACAATATGGCTACGCCGACGATCTTGCCCTCCTCCACTCGGACCGCAACTGGACGGAAGTAGAAAGCACACTACGACAGACATGGCCCTCTTGCAGCATATTCAAGACCTGGAGACTGAAGCTGATGGAAGCCAAGACACGCTAATGCCTTCCACCTCAACACAAAGAGGGCTCATCGCCAGCTCAAATCAACCGCAATGGAAGCCGCACTCTGCCATACAATCCTCCACCAACCTACTTGGGAGTGAAGCTTGACCGGCCGCGTACTTACCGGCAGCACTCGAGTCCGTATGCGCCAAGGTATCTTCGAGGATAAAACTCATGTGCCGACTTGCTGGGCCTTCATGGGGTGACAGCACAACGACCTACGCACCACTGCCTGGCTCTGGTCTACAACACTGCTGAATATGCCACCCAAGCATGGTGCAAACAGCTCTCACACAAAGAAGCTGGGACCACAGACTCAACGAGACCTTGAGAACCACCACTGGCTGCTTCCGTCCTACTCCATCTGAATTCCTACCCGTGCTTTCAGGCATTGCACCTGCAGTACTTCGGAGAGGACACCACACGCACAAACTAGTAGAATATGGCCCTGGACAACAAGCACCCGGCTGCTGCATAACACTGTCCAAGAATCACGCCAACTCGGTAGACAGAGGACTGCGCTCTCGCCGACCTT
The DNA here is from genome assembly GCA_023653785.1 of Ophioderma brevispina. NCBI lineage: Eukaryota > Metazoa > Echinodermata > Ophiuroidea > Amphilepidida > Ophiodermatidae > Ophioderma > Ophioderma brevispina. The sequence goes on along the minus strand of JAMKCH010085729.1, from coordinate 44,777 downwards.
TTGCCGACACGCTGCTAAAACTCTTCAGTTCCTCATTCAACATCTTACAGACAGGAAGAACTTTATTACCTGGCTAGATACTCCAAGACCAGATCTCTCTATTACACCTAAGACAGAAATACCACTGGACAGGCAATCTCCACGCAAGGAATGGGTACTTAAACCGGATCGCACAGGAGTTGGTCGATTCAATAGCAATATGCACCGAGGGGGCTTGCGGCCGTCGCCAGCCTGCCAATGTGGTTCTCCATCACGACTGTGGATCCACATTCTCAAAGAGTGCCCTACCTTTCGTCCACCGGTTGACCACAGATTTCCCAAACCCCAACCATCAACAGTGGAAATTGCGCTCCAACGGCTTACAAACTAAAACATATTTAGCTGTGGCCTCATACGCAAGAAGAAGAATGCCAAATAGTCCAAAGTATTGGACCAAAATCTGTTATATGAATACTCCATAGGGAAGCACTGAGTATACGGTACAAAAGAACTACTATTTTTTTAGCATTACCAAATTCCGACGCACCACGGGGGTGTGAATACCGTGTCCTAAAACAGGCTTATAAACCATAACCGGATTTTATACTTTGGAATAGAATTGTTTTCGGTCAATATAAGATGTTGCACTGCCTTAGGGTTGGGCAAGAACACAATATATTCATGTATCTAATTTAATACTGATATGGATTATTGATAAAGAGAGCTGGTCCAGTGGATAGAGCACCCCGCTCATGATACAAAGGTCGTGAATTAGAGTCTCACAGTCCCACTGTCCTAGGCAAGACACTTTATCTCGATGCCTCTCTCCGATCTCCACCACAGGTTGCAGAATGGAGATGAAGGTTATCCATTGAGCGCCATCCAAAGGTATGAGTCAGGCCTTGCAGCCGAAGATGAGAAGTAGCGGTTCATAATTGTACAGCGATTTGGTGAAACAAGTAAAAAGCGCCATATAAATCCTTCAATATCATATCTGAAATAAAAATTGTGAGTGTTCTCCATTTTAAACCTTCAAATGTGTAGGTGCTATCATTAGCTGTTAATAATCGGTCATTGTCGGCACAACTACATTGGGCTGGAACAGAATATCAAAACGTGAACTCAGTTAGGCGCAAAGCTTCTAAACGCTTTTATACTTTTGGATTACTCATATTACGAATGTCTAGAAATTAGCTATAAAATGTAGTTATTTTGTCCTATCGAACGTCTCCTTGAGTCAAATTCTGATGCAGATCTTGCGTGAGCCAGACAAAAGAAAATTCTAGGTGTTTGAATAGAGGAGGCTACCATGGCAACAGGGAGACGGGATGATGAGTGCAGGGATTCATGATAACGCGGGCTATTGAATTCATTGTTGCACATGCACAGATACACGGTATAGTCATGGATTATATGATACTTTTTACTAGCAATGACCGTAATTTTCCCTGTTCTTCAGGCTATTGCTGTCAAGTTGCCGCACTTAAAGCAGGTAAAATAATAAAACAACACTTCTCCAAGGACTACCAAATTGAAATTCGTTATTTTAAAGCTTGGAGTGGTTTTGTTGTAATACTTCAGTCGATGATAAAGGAGGATCATTTTTCGTTTAAAGGATGCTTCGTCGCCGTTCTAGGGTGTTACTCGGGTATGGCAAGAGCATCTTGATATGAATATACCTCGGAATGAAATGAAGAAATCTCTTGCACACACCTTTTCTTTGATCCAATGCCTATCAAGAAATTACAAGTCGTTAGAAAAAGTACATTGAAGCATTCAATAGGTTTTATTTTCTTATTCGAATATCATCCGTAGAGATATGTAGTTTGACCTAAAATCATTTCTCTGAATTAAAAAAATACATACCACAAGCCAAATTTGAAAAGCCATCTTGGTGGACCTTACTGCAGCATACGACACCGTGTGGCATCAAGGCCTGACACCTCAAGCTTCTCGGGACCATCCCGGATCGTCACCTTGTACAATTCATATGTAACATGCTTGCAAACCGTAGCTTTATTCTCAAGACCAGTGATGGGCAGAGTAGTCGTCTGCGTCGTCTGAGGAACGGAGTACCACAAGGATCCGTACTGGCTCCTATGCTGTTCAACTTGTATATCAGCGATCTACCTCAAACAACATCTAGACAATATGGCTACGCCGACGATCTTGCCCTCCTCCACTCGGACAGCAACTGGACGGAAGTAGAAAGCACACTTACTACAGACATGGCCCTACTTGCAGCATATTTCAAGACCTGGAGACTGAAGCTGAGTGAAGCCAAGACCACCGCTACTGCCTTCCACCTCAACACCAAAGAGGCTCATCGCCAGCTTCAAATCAACCTCAATGGAGCGCCTCTGCCATACAATCCTACACCAACCTACTTGGGAGTGAAGCTTGACCGGCAGCTTAGTTACCGGCAGCACCTCGAGTCCGTATGCGCCAAGGTATCTTCGAGGAATAACCTCATGTGCCGACTTGCTGGGCCTTCATGGGGTGCCAGCACAACGACCCTACGCACCACTGCCTTGGCTCTGGTCTACAGCATTGCTGAATATGCCGCCCCAGCATGGTGCAACAGCTCTCACACAAAATAGCTGGACACAGTACTCAACGAGACCTTGAGAACCATCACTGGCTGCCTCCGTCCTACTCCATCTGAATTCCTACCAGTGCTTTCAGGCATTGCACCTGCAGTACTTCGGAGAGAACACCACACGCACAAACTAGTGAATATGGCCCTGCTGGACAACAAGCACCTGCTGCATAACACTGTCAAAGAATCACGCCAACTCGGTAGACAGAGACTGCGCTCTCGCCGACCTTTCTGCCGACACGCTGCTAAACTCTCCAGTTCCTTATTCAACATCTTACAGACATGGAATACTGCCTGGCTAGATACTCCAAGACCAGATCAATTCTCTATTACACCTAAGACAGAACTACCACCTGGCAGCAATCTCCCACGCAAGGAATGGGTCACCTTAAACCGGATTCGCACAGGAGTTGGTCGCTTCAATAGCAATATGCACCGATGGGGGCTGCGGCCGTCGCCAGCCTGCCAATGTGGTTCTCCATCACAGACTGTGGATCACATTCTCAAAGAGTGCCCTACCTTTCGTCCACCGGTGGACACAGATTTCTCAAACCCCAACCAATCAACAGTGAATTGGCTCCAACGCTTACAACAACATATTTAGCTGCTGCCTCATACGCAAGAAGAAGAATTGCAAATATTACAAAGTTATTGACCAAAAATCTGTATAATGAATTACTCCATAGAGAAGCACTGAGTATACGGTACAAAAGAACTACTATTTTTTTAGCATTACCAAATTCCGACGCACCACCGGGGTGTGAATACCGTGTCCTAAAACATGGCTTATAACATAACATGGCTTATACCTTTGGAATATAATTGTTTTCGGTCAAGATAAGATGTTGAACTGCCTATGGTTGTGCAATATGAACTACAATATTATTCATGTATCTAATTTAATACTTTATATGTATATTTATAAAGAGAGCGTGGTCCAGTGGATAGAGCACCCCGCTCATGATACAAAGGTCGTGGATTCGAGTCTCACAGTCCCACTGTCCTAGGCAAGACACTTTATCTCGATTGCCTCTCTCGATCTCCACCCAGGTGCAGAATGGGAGATGAATGTTATCCATTGAGCGCCATCCAAAGGTATGAGTCATGCCTTGCAGCTGAAGTATGAGAAGTAGCGGTAATAATTGTACAGCGCTTTGAAACACGTAAAAAGCGCCATATAAATCCTTCAATATCATATCTGAAATAATAAATTGTGCAGTGTTTCTGCCATTTTAAGACACTCAAATGTGTAGTTGCTATCATTTTAGCTGTTAATCGGTCATTGTCGGCACAACTACCATTGGGCTGCAGCACATATTCACAACCTTGACACTCAGTTATGCGCAAAGCTTCTAACGCTTCTATACTTTGATTTACTCATATTACAAATGTCTAGAAATTAGCTATAAAATGTAGTTATTTTGTCATATCGAACGTCTCCTTGAGGCAAATTCTGTGCAGATCTTGCGTTGAGCCAGACAAAAGAACTTCTAGGTGTTTCTGAATAGAGGAGGCTACCATGGCAACAGGGAGACGGGATGATGAGTGCAGGGATTCATGATAAGCGGGCTATTGAATTCATTGTTGCACATGCACAGATACACGGTATAGTCATGATTATAATTATACTTCTTTACTAGCAATGACCGTAATTTTCCCTGTTCTTCAGGCTATTGCTGTCAAGTTGCTGTACTTAAAGCAGTAAATAATAAAACAAATCACTTCTCCAGAGACTACCAAATTGAAATTCGTTATTTTAAAGCTTGGAGCTGGTTTTGTTGTTAATACTTCAGTCGCTGATAAAGGAGGATCCTTTTCGTTTAAAGATGCTTTCGTCGCCATTTCTAGTGTGTACTCTGGTATGGCCTAGAGCATCTTTATATGAATATACCTCGGAATGAAATGAAGAAATATCTTGCACACATTTTCTTTGATCCAATGCAGCTCAAGAAATTACAATGTCGTTAGAAAAATTTACATTGTAGCATCAATATGTTTTTATTTTTCTTATTTCGCCTATCATCCAGTAGAGATATGTAGTTTCGACCTAAAATCATTTCTCTGAATTAAAAAAATCCATACCAAAAGCCAAATTTGAAAAGCCAAAATAAATATCATTTTGCTAGAATTTTGTTGTAGTTAATAGAAGCAATTACATGAAATATTGTTGTACATTTGGGTAAAAATCAATGATCACAATTGTAACCCATTATATTTTTGAAATATGGTCGACGTCCAGAGACCTTTATCTATCACAAATTCAAAGTTATTTTGAATTGAAAACAAGATAGATTTTATGATGGCCAAAAGACCATATTGCGCGCATCCATTAAGGTGTATCTTTAGAAAGTGAGTAATTTTGCTGGTCAATTTTACTATTAAAAATTTACAATATGTATCATTTCATGAAAGGGGAAAGAAAAAACAGTCTGAATTTAAAGGGGGGGCTGGATTGCCAGGCTAAAGCACGTTTTGTGTACGAGAAAATGTATGTGCTTGAAGAAAGCCATGTCTAGGTAAAATATGAAACTTTCCAGCAGTAAAACACATACACATTTTATAGTATGATGTGCAGCGAGCTGTAAAATGTTAATATTGTGCACATTATAGCTTCTCTGGACCATCACATACAACATTTTCCAAATAGCGCGTTCGACGGATCTTGCCTGTTGTGAATAAGATGTAGACTTGTTTTATATTTTATGTAGACACGGGTTTCACCGATATGCATATTCACGAACACGAAACTTTGCCTAGCCGAGGAATCAAGCTTTTATTTTGATGTTCATGAAGTTCTGGATTGGGTTTCTATTGACCTCACGTATTCTTTCGACTCTGTTTTTACTATATACATTAATACGCGCGGGTGACTGGGACGTGGATATCGTATCTTGAGGTACGAAAATGGGAGTGGCAAGTACAACCCGCTGGTGCTGCACCGTATTGTGACTCGCGAGAATTCTGAGATGCAGCCTTTTAAAAGGTGCAGGTTCTTCCATATAGAGGAGTTTCTCATAACCCAGCGGGTTGGTACATTTGTGACCCCACTTTGTCTGCACCCAGTTGAATTCAGCAGCCTTTACGGAATAAAGTACAGTATTACATGCACTTTATTCCGTAAAGGCTGCTGGGAGCACGCAAAGTGGGGTCAGTAAATGTACCAACCCTAACCCAGCCGAAGATTGCCATATCCCCGTTTTACCTGCATGGTACAATGGAAATCGACTCATTTTACGTTATGAGACTTGACGTATGGGTCCACTAAGCTTGCTGTTTCACCACTTGTTAAATAAGAGTGCCTGAGCGGATTACGCACCTGCAATTTTATTCTGTATTCATTCATAATTTCAATATGAACTCAACCGTATTCACAATTGGCAAATATGTAAATGCCTTTGTAATAACTGACTTGGTTAGTGGTCAATAAACGTTTGAAACGTGTGCTCATAATTTAAGGAAACCGTTCGCTGAAAAGATTCACTACTTGCAGTTACCTGATCGTTTTTAATCGTTCTAGGCTTGAACATCAGTTACACCACATGTTTTGCTCGATCACTCGACGAATGCTGGTATACAAGATGTTCTACCTTTGCAGTTTAGTGCGATGTCTATAATCTCCATTCTAAGTTGTATTCAAACAACTTGGCATGTCGCCACTACGTATTGGAGTTAAATCCTCCTTAGACCGATTCTACGGCTTTATCTACACCTGTGATTGGCGTTCTCACAGACAAATACCAGTGCCCTAAAATGAGCGTTGTTCGGGCGGAACACGGTGGATAGTTTCTACCATCGTTATGGGATTCCTTATTCGTCTCCTGAAGAAAAGGTGTCTGGTGTGATTACAGGACGGAATTAAACGAACTCATTTACAAGTAATTGTAAATGGTCGTGTGATCAAACGCTTGCAGAAGTTTTTTCAACAAAGAAAAGGTGACAAATTCCAGTTCTAATTATCTGTGTCTGAGGAATTAAAAAATACTACCCAAGTGAACCATCCACATACTCTTGATTACCTACAATGCGATTCTCTAAACGGGACTAGAAGCGACAGGTCGTGGTTGTTACAATTCAGAAAGTTTAGAAGCTGTGTTTATTTTCTCCTGATTTCATGGTCTATTTGACCTTACTTTTCACCAATTACACAGCATTGCAGATGCAGAATTCCGTGAATACATTAGAAGATATGGATATAGACATTGCGGATTATGGAAAACAACGAGCGTTTGGATCGCTTGGTTGGGGCTTAGGGTATGAGGTTTCTTTTCTTTCTCCAAATACTGTACAGATGTATTTCCCAAGTTATTAGTACCTAATTTATTTTTATTTATCGAATACGTACTCAATGTGCAAATAATACAATATTCCAAAGAAGTTATTTTAATAGAGTGTAAATCAAGATAAGAATACTTAATTCAAATTCTCCTTATAGTGCTTCTGGCTTATCATTTGCAGGATATGTAGGGGTACCTGTACTTGTTACAGACATGCAAAATCTATTTTTTGCTTTTTTTAAGTTTTTTAACTTTTTTAATTTTTTACAAAAAACGGACATTTCGAGAACATTGTACTCGAATTGGACACCAAATGTAATCGGAATGTACTTGAAGTGTACTTGAAATGTCTAGCTTTTCCTGTTCCATATGTGCATCTATGGAGTGCCAAGAGAGAAAGGTACATTCCGTACGAAAATCTTTGCGTAATGTCTAGAGAAAAAGTAACTTTGAGCCACATGGTATACTCCAACATGTAATCCCAAAGTAATACAGGGTGGTCAAAAAGATTACAATCAATTTTCAGAAAAATATTAAAAAATCTAACAAGTTCAGAATTGCTTTTTATACAGAAAAACAATACTCATTATATCCACTTCATTGGTAAAAAAAATCCAAAGTTACCTTTTCGCATATTGCATATATGGTAAAATTTAACGGAAAGCGCCCAAAACCATATTGACCACGGTTGTACAATTCTTTACGTCCACGACAGCAAAGCCATTGCGTTACTGTCATCTAAATGCTTAATAACGTTTTTTTTGTTTAAGTACTATATTAATGACTTAACAAATGTTGTTTGATAATATTTCTAAAAAAAGTCAATGATAGTAGCGTAACAGGGCAGGGGAAGGTGTCGCATTGTCCCCTCCCGGATCCCATGGGGCTTAATTTGCTTAAGCAGCGGTAAAGCAGGAAAGTGGAAACGGGACAAGCAGGGAAAGTAGAGAAAAGCAGAAAGCAAGTAGAGAAAAGAAGAGGAAGGGGAGAAGAAAGAGATTGAGATGCAAAGGGAAAGCAGTAGATGGACGTGAATGTATCATGTTCAAATATAGATTCCCCAAATTTTCCCCCCCCCCCCCAAATCAGGTTATGAAGGAGTGGGTGGAAAATGTGGGTTAACCGGCTGTATTGCAAGATTGTTTTACACATTGCATGGCCGTTTCCGCAAAAAAACATCATGACGATTTCGAACATTTATTGAAGTAATGCTTCAAAATTTGGAGTAGATTTCATAATTTGTTTTGATTTCGAATAATGAAATAGTGTGACATTTCTGATGAAGGTTTAACAAAGGTAATCAAAGCACGCAAAGAAGTCATGTGTACATGTAGATTCATCCAAAGTCTCTATGGCCAAATTCACAACAGTGATTCCGTGGACAGAGTGAAAAATGGGTACCTATCTTTAACCTAGGAGGATAACTTCGCAAGCAAAGTCTCAATATCAAAATTCAAAATTTCTCTAGTAGGTGAAAGAATCTAGTTTTTATGTGATAGTCGGTATCTTTGGTAGATTTTTTACTGCGGTAGAAAAAAAATTCAAACAAAATCGAGTGTACATCTTTTTGACTCAACCCTTGTACTTGCCATGCCCAGATTGATCCTCGGCGAGTCCACAGAAAAGGACAATTACTCGAAAATTAGTAGTTTCTGTTCCAAATGGACTAGTTTCTTGACTTTTTACTGATTTTAGAAATGCCGTAAATTAAGAAAACAGATTTTCCGTAAAATTACGGAAAAAATCTGTTTAGAAAACATAAAAATAAAAAAAACAAAAAACATATAAAAAAGGTTAATTTTGCGGAAATATTTCAAAAAAATTCCGGCAGCAAAAGTCCGGACTTTTTTTTTCGTTTTCTGTTAAATACCACATTTGTTCCATAATATGACACAAATTCGGTAAAGTCCATTAAATTGGACAGACATTCTATAAATTACCCCAAACAGTAGGGAAATTTTTCGTAAAAATTACGGAAAATTTTCTATCAGTGTGTGGGGTATGTCAAAGTCTTGGTAACATCACGAACTCCAATCACTGCAAAACAGCTAAGTTGAAAGACAGCAGCAGCATTATTTGCTCTCGACCTGAAGGGCACAGGGATGTGTTGATCTCTAAGATAGTGAAGTTGAAGGAAGAGCTGGAAATGTGTACAAAGGACTTAAACAGAACTTTAAATAAGACTTTTGAAAGTGTACTAAATTATTTTTTCAGTCTACCTATCTGTGCTTAATTTGCAACAACAAAGTGAGCTGTTATTATCATGTAAGTTAATGCAATATTGATTTATCTCCAAGCTGTGGACAAAATTGTAAATGGTATTGGATATTAAAAAAACTGTAAAGAGTCTAAGAAGTTACGAAACATTTTGATTTTAACATAATTGAATATTTTGATATGGCTTTAATTTGAGTGCAATATTTTTTAAACAAATATACAATATTCACCAAAATGCCGTCTTAAAAATCATTCCATTTTTTGTTTCACCTTGCAGCTCTTCTACAGATAAAACGCATACCATATAAATCGGGAGCTATAGCAAATATTTGTAACAAATCTCGTGTACTATCTACAGCCTGAAGTCTTCAAGCTACAGATTTAAAACAACAAAAATCAATGAAATGGGTCAATGGTGTCAAACTTTAAAGTTGCTCCAATTAGGATAAAAGAAAATTCTAGCAAATTATTGGTAGAGTTCATATGATTAAAATAAGGGATAGTTTTGACAAAAAAGGTCAATTACCATTATTTTGACAATACGTTGCGCAGATTTAGTGACAACACCAAAATATGCCAATCAGGCAAAGTCCACTTAATCTTACATTTCGTCACCTGCACAGATAGACCAATCACGATGATCACAAAGATTGCATTTACTGGGTTAATCCAAGACAAATCATGAAATTTAAATTTATTTTGAAATACCACATTTAAAGCTTTTATCTGCAACAACAGAACAAAATCATTGCATTGAATATAGGTTTTCCCGAGCGATTTCACACAATGTGCATATTTATTTGTAAAATATGTATTCGATTTCGTGCGAAATAGAATGAACGTTGACAATCGCGTTTTCCATTTAGCAAATGATAATTCAATTTCCTTGAAAGTGTATTCTATCGTTAAAAAACGGCATACGGTTTCCCGAATGTACACTCAATTTCGTATATTGGTTATTCGTATTCGAACGAATTTGAATGGACATGCACAATCAAGTTTTCGTTTTAATTTCTGCTCATTCCAATTCGCTAGATAAGCAATCGATTTCGCAGCATTGTTAAATATAGATAAACACTAAACAGTCTTCAGATAAAATGTATGTAAAAAGATAACTGAACTAGGGCCTATATGACAAAATCTCTTTCCCTATGTCTTCTTTTACCGAGGCAGTTGTTTGAAGAAAAATACATGTATATAAAGGAAAGTGACAAGTAAAACAGTGCTAATTAAAGTCACACACACACACCCACCCACCTACATGCACACACCTAACCAACAAGAAATGCATTGTGGGGTACCGGGTACTCTCACAATACATAATATGTGCGTGTGTGACATATGTACAAAGAGTGTGCAGGGGGTAAAAATAAGTACAATTAATATATATATACACTGTCGGGTATTTTTGTGTGTTTCACGTCACTCACATTTTATGCAGATGAATAGTGAAAGTAGATAAACACATACATACATACCCATACACACATCCATATACATATTTCAAGTATTTTATTAAACAACTGCAAAACATTACAGAGGAGCCACAAATGCTCAAAGAGCGAGCGGCACACCAAATGTCCAACTGTATGCCAAGAGGCGAGAAAAGAGCAAATTCACATAAAATACATATCATGAAACGCTAGTAGTGAAAAACATTAGCAGAGCCATCGCCAAATATAAATGATCGTATGACTTCACTTACTGAATAAAGAAAAACGAAATTGAAATTGTTAGGTTTTGTGAAATTGAACCAGGATATACCTCATTCCAAAATAAGCGGGGCGAAAATGGGAATTTATATTTTACAAAATACACATTGTGCGAAAATCGTCCGGGAACCCATATTTGATCTCCTCCATACATGTACGGATATTTACATATCGGGACAACTACAACAGCGATCTCCACTACTCAACTGAGTCTGATGTACTACGCTCGCGCTCGCGTGCGCGAGCATTATGCATGAAGTGACGCGGATAAAAATCTGGCCATAAACGCCTATAACCAGAGAGCATAAAGAATGCACGAAATCGATACACTTTTTGCTTTTTACAGAAAAATAAAATAAAAACAACACATACCACTAGTCGACACTAAACTCGCGCGTTTTAATAGTCATAAACCATTATTTTATAGTTTTATATGCGGGGGGGCGGGGGGCGTCGCTGTGAGAAAGGGTAAGGAAGAGAGTTATCTTAGGGATACAAGGTGAAGGTACTTGCACACGCATATTGAAAAAATCGGAATATTTTCTTCTATATTGGGAATTAAATTTTACGAATTACCGTTGGGACCATTTCACTTGTTTCCGCTATATTCGATGATTACATCAGAACCTTTATCATGGTAACCATGCTCCTTTTTAAAAGAAATCGATCATGACATCAGTATAAGCGGGGCGAGTCAGAAAGAATGCTACTCTCCAGGGGGGCCGCGCCAAGATAGCGTCGTTTTTGCCGTCCCATTTTTTAGTTTAGCACGTAAGCCCGAAAACTTGAAATATTCTAAAGTAAACAATTTTAATATCAATATTTTTCCACTTAAAATCCGTTGAGTTTGAAGAATCACTCAGTGTAAGTATTTTTTTTTTGGGTATATATACGTTACAACGGGGATCCATTTTGAACGAGCCTTGCTTGACCTCATGTTCAATCGCAGGGTCATCGCTATTTATAGCTGCAGACGGGGCTGCGGACCATGTACCGAGTAGCCTATTCACGGGCCTATGCACCACCTGGAATGATTCTTGACTTATGTAGCCAAGCCCTCTCAGTCCGGTCTTTTTAAAAAAGATTGATGATAGTTTTGCAGTACAATTTATGCACCACGACTAAAGCCAGGCAATTAGATCGCCTCTCTCCGTACGGGAATTCCCACTTGCACTCACTGATCTATTATAAACGCGCACAGTGACTTCAACTAACTTTCCGTTCACTGTTCAGGCTCGTCCAATGACTCGTTCGGCATTGTGCGCTATGAATGAAGCTTGGCCGCCACCGCCTGCTACTCTCTGAACCATATTATATTCTTATAAAAAAACGAGAATCGAGAGTTAACTATTGGGTGCGGAATTATGCAAATTTTAACAGAACCACAAATTGTAGTCACTTCACACGGATACATTTTCTGTAATAAGCTCCATGCCCCCAAAACGTTTAAGATTGCCTTACCCCGTATCCAATGATGACCAAGCAATAAATCTGCTTCTCTGCTTCTGAGTTTCAGGAGCTATTCTCACATTAACCTTCGTCTACCGAAGGGGGGGGGGGTGGTTACCACCCCCCGTCAGGTTTTTTCCCCGGCATTGCTAAAACCAAACCCCCCTTTTTTGGTGCCAAATTATTTATGTAATTGTTAATTGACATGTCCGCTCCTTTTCATCCAAAAACAAACATCCACCGGGGGAATAGGTAGAGTCAGGGTGATCCCAAAGTTGATGGGATGGGGGGGGGGGGGCTGAAAGTTACCAACATGCTAACACAACCCAGGAACTCACAGACACTCTCACTTGATTTTGGTACCCAAAGTTAGCTTATGAGCCCCGCTTTCCATGATACCAAAATGCGTACCAACATGCCTAGCAGCATTACGTCACAATGACGTCATCAAGTTCACATGTCAGCAAAACTGGCACACACATTTTCCATAGACACACACAGTGAAAAATTCCATTTTTCGCCAAAAATGTTCGGGAAAATCAGATTTTGGCATGCGTTTTTGACTCTACTTGATGGAAATGACTAGTTTTTGATATAATGAACAAAAATGACAAGAAGCATTTTAGAGCATAATAAGATTTTTGAGTCCGCTAAATTGCGAAATATCAATTTTCCACCCTATATACAGTATTTTTTTCTCGGACTTTTTCCTCAAACATATGACTTCAGTGACTGTCATAATAGGATGTTGGTACTTATTTTGGTACCAATGGAAAAAGAATCCTGAAGAAGCTTCCGATCCTTGGTACAAATATTACAGGAATCGGGTGTTCAGTACCGAAAATGGGGGGTGGTATCACACCCCCCCCCCCCTCGGGAGTTTTTGTTACAAAAAATGGCTCAGGTAGACGAGGTTAATTGTATGCTAAAATGTGCAACATCTGAGTTTTTGGAGATATGTAACGTTTGTATTGCGTCTTGTAAAACTGCTCAATTATCTTTTTACATGGGTTTCATTCTATCGGAATCGCACTTTTCCGGTGTCAAAAGTTACGGTAATTTCAAAAAATTGCCAATATACCAGCCAATTGCAATGTTCTTTTGTGTATTCTATTGTTTTGCAAGCATAAATATTATACTCCTTGTAATTTTAAAGCGTAATACTTATTTATTCTCCTTAAATATTTCTCTATAGTTTTCCTTCTTACTCTTTACAGGCCAATGATATTTGGACCTTGGATCGCTTTTACTCGCGAACACGTAACCAAATGCGGTGTAACGCTGTCAAAAGTCGACTATGAGCCGATGTTTTATGTATTTCTATTCATGTCAATCTGTACAATGTTTACAACTCTCTTCTTCTCATATACGGTAGGCTTTACGAATTTATAAGCAACTTTAACACTTAAGTGTATAAGGGGGGGGGGTCCACGTGGACCCAACATTTTGTTTTTCGTACGCCATTTTTTAACGGTAAATTACTTTTGCCCAAAATTTTATCAAATTGCCTAAATATCAGTTGCGCATGTTTTGGTGGGGAAAAAATTCAAATCGGCCATGGCGTTATTATGCTAATTAGGCATTTTGGTGGCGCTATTCAAAATTTGTTTTGCCCCTTAAATCGTACTGGAGTAACTTTTTTTAATTTTATTTCGAATGTAAATGTATTTATGTTCTACTATTATGAGCCAAATTTTATCGAAAAAGTCCTTTGGGAAAGTGTTTTTTTTTTTCATTTTTCGGCGGGGGAATTGGGTGCGCGTTGCAAAAATCGGTTTTTGGACCGCCATTTTGAATCGGTACAAGCGATTTTGATTTTTTTCCTGTTATGTGGTCGTGTTGATGTACCCCATTAATGACCAGAGTATTTCGACCAAGGTGTTTCCAGAGGGGGGGGGGTCCATGTGGACACCTCCCCCCCCCCCCTTATACACCAGCAGGAGTGTGCAAGACCTAACACTTAAGTGTTAAAAGTTTATTGTCATTTCATCCAATATTATTTCGTTTCAGTTTTCACGAATACCGAACTGCTTAGTGCACTACACTTTTAGTTCACTTACCCAATTGTCCATTAACCATAATGTTAATTATCAAAGTTCAACAACAGTTAACACTGGCACATTTGAAAAATAGTGCGCCCTCAAGATTTTTCAAAATCGATATTTTTGCATGGTTGTAAGGCTTTTATATACAAAAGCCCTCACCCTACATGATTAAGACCAAATCAGATTCCTTATGGGTAACAGAACGATTTTATAATTTAACGTCGCCGGCGACGCGTAATTCAGCAGACGACGAAATGGCGTTTAACACAAGAACACGCACGCCGTATGCATGTTTCCCACGCTATGCACACTATTTGATCGGTCTTTAACCTTTGTTGTTTTAATATCAGTGAGTACGAGTAAAAAATATTCATGTAATATACACATTTGTTGATTAAAGTTATGGAAAACTTAAAAGTTGGCCTACAAATTACCTGGATGTCTTCAATGTCCCTATATGTTTTGGGGTATGTTATTTTTATGTGTAAAATATATCTCTGTTCTTCCAATGTCCTTGACTATCATTTTGAGAGCAAATTGAAGAAATGTCATATTTTGTGAAAATGTGCCAGTGCCGCTTTAACAGGCCATAATATATTATTCACAAAGCTTTCGAACTAACAATTCATCATCAGTGTGTTGTGAGTTAAAATTGAGAAATCTCAATTTCTTCTAATTTCTTTAATTTAATTATCAATTAGCTCCACATGAAAAGTTTTCCTGGCAAATGTTTCTTTTAAAAGTGACTATGTAACCAGCTTCCGAGTGTGTGTTTGTAAGTGTGTTTGTGTGTATACAGATACATAATACCTTATGGGGATTTTTTCCCTTGTGAGGACGTTTTGAAAAACAAGCTAATTAAAGGTGCAACGAGAGATTTCACATAACAGTGTTCCTAAAAATTAGAAAATTCTGCTTTTTGCACTGATGTAAAGCTTTCTATCAAAAATATTGCATCTGAAAGGATTAAGCTGGGAATTATTTCTTGGATATAAATATGGTGAAATTTCTAATTTCCTATAAGAGCAAATAGGAAATTCAGCCTATGTTTTATATTCAAATAGAAGCATATAAAAATCATCTTTTGTTTTCACTTTAAAGACATTTCTGTAGCCAAATAAAATGGTAAGAGATCTAGTTTGTGTGTTATCCATATGAAACCAAAACATATGGCAGAAAATTTGGATGCCTCAAAATCTTTCGTTTGCACCGTTAATATGTATTTGGTCTTAGACACAGCCCGTTATACTAATTAACATAACGGAATAAAGCCATATTTAGTATTGGGGTTATTATGTTTAAAAGAGTTGCCTTAAAACTGGTGCATTTTGCCACTATCAAGCAAAAAAAACATATACAAAATAGATTGACTGTTTGGGGACGCTTTTCCAAGGGAGTTTCCGTAACCTGACCCATCTGACACACTTTTTCTGACACACTTATGAATTCGGAAACCTTAACGGAATAAACCTGTGCTTTATTCCGTGAAGGGTTTCCGAATTCATAAGTGTGTCAGAAAAAAGTGTGTCAGATGGGTCAGGTTACGGAAACTCCCCTTTTTCCAAAATTGAATCGTGAAAGTGGCTCGCTAAACAGCCCCCTCCAACAGGCAATTGGCGTGATTCTGTGTACCAAACGGCAATTTGTGGATGCTTTCCAGACTAAAAAAACACTTTCAGATTCCCATTTCGACGTGCGAAAGTCGCATATCACTGGCGTACCCGGGGGGGGGGCTTTGGGTAAAGCCCCCCCTCAAAGTTCTCAAGAAAAAAGAGGAAGGGAGAAAGAAAAAAGAGGAAAAGAGAAGGAGAAAAGAAGAAAAGAAGAAGAAAAAGAAGAGGACCATGATACATTTATTTGATTTTTTTCATGCAAATACGGATCAAAAAGTGTCGGAAGAAGTACGCAAGGAAAGGCGTTTTCAGGTCTTGAAAACCCTAAAACCTCAGGAGCTTCCGGGGGCTCTGCCCCCTGGACCACCGCCGGGCATTGCCCCTGGACCCCACCAGTGGCCCTAATGCGGGCCCCTGGACCCCACCCGTTAGTCGCTCCGCTCGCTTCGCTCTTATGGTTCGAACATCTTTAGTCCAGCCCCCCTCAATAAAATTTCCTGGGCACGCCTATGCATATTACCATAAAAACTGTACGATAGTATGAAAAATATAGAGAGTGGAATTCTCAAAATTTCACTAAACCGCAAATCTTTTTATTTGTATGATATCGCAGTATAAACAGGAGTCGCATGGTAGATTTGGGCTTGATAAGGATATTTTAAAGCAATTGTGCAAACTTCCAAATTCAGCAGTGTTATTTGGCGTCATGTTCATCGGAATATGTAATGGAGCACTACAAGGGTATTTCTATTGGCACCTTGACAGTATCGGTAAGGAATCTTAGTTTTGTAACTGAGTTTTAATTTTGTCACTATACCCTCTAAAGTAGCCTATTGCGATTAAAACAGACATGAACAGCGTCGTCTGCAGGCCCGTTGTTTAAAAATGACTGTAAAAAAAAACGTTGTTTGAACTGGCAGCTGGGACTCCTAACACTTAAAACGACGTTATTACAGTTATTTGCACGTTGCGAGTCCCAGTTGCCAGTTAGAACGACGTTTTTACGGTCATTTTTAACAATGTGGTACCACGTGTACGCAGTCCTAACAAACAGTGAAAATTTAATTCGTTATATTGGCTTAGATTTAAGGGCAGATTATTGTTTTTGAGACGCGCTAAGAGGAAAATAAAAATAAATATCTCGATTTCCGCACAATGCATTCATCAAATTAATTAGAAGAAACTGTACGACTTTTTCTTCCACAAGAACGTGTCAACGTTATAATTATTTTACACTGATTTATGTTCTAGTAGAATCTGAAAGTATGATTGAACTAATTCACATTCCTATCAGCACGTTAAGATCCAGAATAATCGAGTACCATGCAGAAACCCCGGGTTCGATGCCAGTAAAGTACGGTTAACTTTAACCTAACCTTAGAAAACATTGCACAGGATGACACCAAATGACTCCGCACTTCAGGTCACTTCTTGCTTAGAACATCCAAACATCCATTATTAGCTATTTACAAAATATGGAAGAGCTGCCATAGATTTACGTTGTGCGTTTTGGCAACGGTGATAAAATCGAACTAATATGGCTAAGTTTCGAATGTCGAGAAAAGAAAAAGAGTCAGATATTTTACTGTTTGACAAATTGCCTACTAGTTTTAATGGTTTCAAAGAAACTATTGTAATTATTCAGTTTTTAATCTTCCGATTTCATACAGGTTATACACCACTAATAGGCTGTCGTAAGGCTCCAAAAGTCTTAGGTGCATATTGTCTTGCACTATTTTCTTTCTGAAAACCTGCTCTAAAATGTCTGAAAATGCACTTGTTATATTAAGAAAGTGATGTAATTTCATGATTGGTATGGTACACTGGTATTGTGTTTCTCGAATAAAAATGGCATTTCGGGACAGCAAATTTGAGGCAATTTACCCGCACTCATCCATCTCGATTGCCCCACTATCAGCCGAACCAACTATAAAGCATCTCGTACATGTCGTAATGGCCTTCGCGATGCACATTATGTTCAATTCTGTTACATAGGTTAAAATTTTAGGCCAGTATTCTCAAACGATGTTTAACGCAATCCTGGGAATCGCAATTTAAACGCCCGCTAAAATAAACGCATTCTAAAGCATGGTTAACTTAACGCTGTTTAAATTTTTAGCCGAACATCGTTAAACACGCCTAAAAACGTGTTAAACTTAGACTTGGTCCGAGGTAGTCCGGGGTGTTTACTTCACGTTTTCATCAAATACCTGATATTTTCAGCTCTATGGGATACTCGTGGTTAGACCAGTTAACTCCTTTATTTCTCTTATCTTCTTTTCCGAGTCCTCGGTTATTTCTGCTCGTCCATTTTCCTTTGCTTCTATTTTAATGCTCGTGTTTATCTGTTATAGTATTGAATGATAGCAAGTGCGGCACAACGACAGTTTTAAATAGGCCCGGGCTTTTGTCTCCATCATTCAACAAATTCTAAAGCTCCTTGCGTAATGCGACTTCTTGAAATTTACCGTGGGCTTACATGCGTTGCATTTAAAATACGGCGGCATCTGTCGGCATATAAATATTTTTCACGCACACGTAATGATAGAGGCGAAGATAAGTCACAGTTCGGTGGATGATATTTACGGCGATGAAATACAGTGGTTATCTAAACGACTTGTTAAAAATATTTAACCTGCGGTTTTTTAAACAGTGCGTTTAGCTAACCACTAGTTAGGCCTAACCACTGTTTATTTTAAACATCGTTTGAGAATACGGCCCTTAGTCATTTGGTGAATTTAGCTTGTACGGTTGCGTGAATTTGTTGTATTTCCTCTGTGAGGTTGAAATGTGAAAGAAACATGCTCAAAGTTTCCACTTTTTCCAAAGACTAACGAGTTCGTGGTGTTTAACATGCACACCCTGATGGTCTTAAATTCCGTTTCCAAAAAATTTACTCCAATGGAGTGATCACATATTAATCCACGACGAGTGAATTTTAAATCTTTTACATTAAAGTACGCATATTAACGGTGAATGCCCTGTCTCTGTTTTTTTCCTACCAGGTGCTAATGAACTCACAATGGGATTGTCGTCGGTGTGTCATGGTATTTCAGAATTTATGTTGGGTCTTTCGACTGGAGCAGCAATCCGACAATTCGGTCATTTACCTTTGATTTCAGTTGGCACATTGGTGTACCTTGTTCGATTTGTTGTCTATGTCTACGTTAAACATCCATGGTGGATCATGGCGAGCGAGCTCCTGCATAGTATGTTTTGCTTCTTAAAATCTTATTTATCCATTTACATTGAAATAATGTTTTAGCATAATTCAAACTAAGTGCATGGGTAAGAATGTATGCCTTCAACCGTTTTCATGTCGTTTCACCCCAAAGTAGCACAAATAACCTTATATAGAGACAATGGCACATTAGAAATATAGTGCACCCTCAAGATTTTTCAAAGTCGATATTTTTGCATGGTTGTAAAGCTTTCTATACATAGCTATCACCTGAAATGTTTAAGACCAAATCAGCGCTCTTATGGGTAAACAGAACGATTTTATAATGAAATGACCCCGGCACATTTATTCAGCAGACGACGGAAATGGCGATTAACACAAGAAAACACACGTCGGAGTTGATTCCCACGGCATGCACCCTGTTTGACCGATCTGTGACATTTGTGGTTTTAATATCATTGAGTACGAGTCTCGATATTCATGTAATAGACACATTTGTTGATTAAACTTACGGTACACTTAAAGTTAACCTAAAATTACCTGGATGTCTTTAACCTTTTATTAATGTATGTATGTTATTTTTATATGTAAAAATATCTCTATTCTTCCAATGGCCTAGACTATCATTTCTGATCAAATTGAACAAAAAATTGAAGAAAAATCATAATGAACACACGAACGGCTGAGCAGCTGCCACCAAGTCGCTGTCGACATTCTCCAAAAACAGGTTATCACCAAGTCCTGTTCTGCCAGATTTATGTCCTATGGAAAGCCATGTATTTCTAAGATAATTGAACAATTAGCTGAACAAAACAGTGATATTCTTTCATCTTTCCTTAAAATATAAGTCGCTCTTCTTCTTGATCAACCAGGTTTAACATTCTTACTGACATGGAATACTTCAGTATCGTATCTGAGCTTGATTGTTCCTGAAGATTACAGAACTTCTTTGGCGTCGCTTATGAGCGCCCTCTATAATGGGTTTGGTAATGCAATTGGTTATCTTCTTTGCGGATATCTGATAAATCTTTATGGTTCAGTGGTTGCTTTTCAAATCTACTCAGTTATCTGTGCTTGTGCTGCCGTGTCATTGATTATCATATTTCTGGTAGGTATATAGGCCTAACCCGTATATAAGTAAAAACAGCGCGCCTATCTGCGACCACAGACATACAGACGAACATACACATACAAATTCAAACACAAGGGGGAAGGGGAGGGGGAGGACATGACTTGCTCGATTTGGGCATTTGGGATTTCCAAACGGTAATTATGGAATTCTTGCGTGCATTTTCTATTCCTACGGCAACCTCGGTCCCAGTGACATTACAAAAATCACATTTTAGACCTTCGTTCAATAAAACTTAGTAATATCATGATAATTTTTGAATAAATAAATTGACTTCGAATTCCGTCAGAGATAATGGATTACAGCCGCTGCAAAACAGTGTAAAACGGTCATGAAAGCAATAACAGCACATTTTTTGAAGAGCGCCTCCAATTTTCCAAATTTAATATTTTTGCACAATTATGTTGGTAATTGTCTAGGAAACTATACCTGCGAACTAGAATGCTCAAAAATGCGTATTTATCATAAAATAAGCGATTTTGTAATTAAAATTGGGATCACAGATTGTACTTAACGGCAGAGCTGGAAATGCTAAGTTTATGTCTGTCCATGATGAAATAGTGCCACCTCAAGAAAATGACCTCTAACTCATGACCTGCCTGAACCAATAATACAACTAATGGATGAGCGTAGACACGTGCATGGCGCTATTTCCCGGCTATTTCATATTGGAAGGCCGTTTCCAACAGCCGTCGAATTACTATCGGAGATCTCCGATATTAATTATTCTAATTACAAAATTCCTTCGTTTGTAACACATAGACATTTTCAAGCTTAACCATTCACAGGTATAGTTTACTAGCCAGATACCAATGCAATCGTGTAAAAATCTCAATTTTTTTGGAAAATTGGGGGGGGGCGCTCTTCAAAAAAATGTGCTATTATTGCTTTAAGATTTAAATATTCGTGACCAGATAGCATTTTGTCTGTAACCGTCCGATATGCGTAAGAGCGCCCTCCTACCGTTAGGTCTTTGAAAAAGACTAGCACTCGGGTTATGCCGGTGTGGCAGGAGATATAGTCCTCCGGACTCACAGTCCACCTACAACGGTGAAGAATAGGGCACTCGATTCAGTTGACACTTTACGCAATATTAGTTTCACGTTTTATTCCGTTGTCGTCTATGGAGCCCGGACTATGGTTCCAGGCGGACCATATCTCCTTTTACACCGAATGTTGATAACCGAGTTTTAATGTACAGTGTGGTAGTTTCGAAAAATCATGGCAGTTTACAGCCATGTCTGAAGTAACGGTCGCTTACGTTCAAAATGGAATCCATTATTTAACGTCATTTGCATAGGCATAGGGAAATCACTGATTGGAACTGCGATATTTTACGTGGTTGGGAACCTTGAACATTTAAAGGTTCATAGCGCCATTGCTAATAACCTCTAATTCTAAGTGTGGTAGGTAGTTTTAAAAATCATGGCAGTTTACAACCGTGTGTGTAGTAACGGTCGTTTACGTTCAAAATGGAATCCATTAGTTTGGGTCATTCGCGTAGCCATAGGGAACTGACTGATATATTCAAGCTAGGTAGCTAAACATAATGACAGACGGACAAAAAGACATATCTGGAAAATGTAAATGCAGGGCGGGCTGGTGTAGTGGCTCATACACTCGCCTTTCACCAATGCGGCCCAGGTTTGATCCCCTGGGGAGCCAATGTCGTACGTGAATTTGGTTGCTGATCCATACCCGGCTTCGCAGGTTTTCTCGGAGAATTTCGTTTTCCTCCTGCATCTAAAATCGGATTTCTTTCCATAGTTCCTTGTCGTTCTGGATTTACACGTTCTGTTGTAGCACCCTAAAGCACTCCACAGCGCGGCGCCCTGAGCACTTCGGTGGATTTGTCGGGCGTTATAAGAATTAAATATTATTTTATTATTATTATAAGTGTAAAAGACAGCATAAGGGTTAAATGTTATAATAAGCTTACCATTATTGTTCCATAGTGAAACACAAAAACTTGAGATCTGAGAAAATAACAAATGACATTTTGACACAATGTATAATGTATTATTAATGATAAATAATTTCAATTTCAAATTCGCCCTTGCTATGTAGTTTTTAGAAGATCCCATGTTTTTTAAATCTACCAAAATAATTTGGTGGAAAGTATGGCACATACAGGACATCTACAACTATTACTTCTTTAGGGAAACTGATATTTATATAGCGTCCTCAGTTTTTGCTTTACCTTTATCGTGACCATATTTGCAATCTAAATGATTTAAATTATGCAAAAAAATATTTTGCAATGTCAAAATGACAAAATCAGAACTGAAATTTAGCGTAAACCGGTGTAAAAGGAGATATAGTGCACCCGGAGCCATAGTCCGGGCTCCATAGACGACAACGAAATAAAACGTGAAACTAATATTGCGTGAAGTGTCAACTGAATCGAGTGCCCTATTCTTCACCGTTGTAAGTGGACTAGGAGCCCGGAGGACGATCTCCTGCCACATCGGCCCAACACATGTAACCCGTAGGTGACATTTCATAGTGGGTTGTACAGTAAGGCGAACATAGAGGGCGCTCTTTAAATGTTCTAATGCCAACAGGCGTGGGATATCATACCACCAAACCTCCGCAATACATACAATCTCAGCAATAACCTGATAACGTAATTTAAATATGTATCCATATTTTCAGAAAACTTCTTCTAGCATCGAGGACACAAGGAAGGAGAATGAATTTACAGTAACACTACTGTCCAAGGAGCAGCCGAATCCGCCGGATCCAGAACAATATGTAACAGCCTATCCACAGTACGAATAACATGAGAAATAAAGATATCATTCTATCAACCGTGGCCCTGCAAGGTTACAGGGGCCAGTTTGGTCATGTACACACCATAATATTCATGGTTGTATTTCCGTCGGATCGTTCTTAATGTCACCCAGTATAGACCGTGATTGGCCAAAGTCGACCGTAAAATAAAATGATGGCGCTTTAGACGAGTGATTTTGTGGTTAACTAGTTTGCAATGCTTTTCTTGCGATATAATTGCAAATTCTACAAGTTTGTAGTAACTTGTACAGTCCCGTTAGAGCCCTCAATGCGTTCTGATACTGCAATATACCAAGTCCATGGTCATTCTTCGTTACTCGATTCGCGTTGATACGTTCGTCCCCTGGAGTTTTGGACCTATTCCAATAAGTCGGAGAGGGAAAATTAAAGAATTCAAATGCACGTGCCACACCGAATTATCTTGGAGGACACTCCGGTCATTTAACTCACTCACCTGCCACTAAATACAATTTCATTCATGTATGGAGACGCACTATAGTGTATTTCAGGCCTTAACATTGCTAACAATAACATGATTAACAGAAGTCCCTGCGCCTCATTGAATTTTTCACCTCCACAAGAATGGTACGGGGTCACATATCAGATGAATCTTTTAAGTAATTTTACTTAGTCGATTAGTCTCAGAAAAGAATGTGACATACATATTCCAGCTGTACAGTATAACACGAGCCTTGTTTTCAGTATCGACTTGACCTATGACATAGGAATTAGTCAAAATATGGCAGTTTTAAGCGCCATTACTTCATTTTACAGCCGACTTTGGCCAATCATGTAGGAATGGTCTATTACCTCTACCATGTCTCCTGCCCATTATTTAAAATCGAGCTTTTGATTGGTTCTGCAATGATGGGTCGCAAGTACGCATTAGTGTTGCAAAGATGCAAATTCTTCGAGAATCAAAGAATCGATTCTCGCAGTGATTCTCATAGCATCCAGATAAGAGAATCAATTTATCAAATTGAATCATGTATTTAAATGATTTTAGTGATACACAACGTAAACAACTTTTACGCTTTATTAATAAATTATCTGTTTTATTTTATTTTCTTAGGGAAATATTTCTTTCTTAGGGAAATGTTTCTTAATTAGAAGAGACAGATAATCAAATAATTATTTATCATGTGTTACCTTTTAGTTTATCAGAACCTTTCAGTAAGTACTTTAGTCTAAATCAGATAGGACAAATACACTACACATGCACACACACGCATACGGAAAACATGTATGTGCCTTGGTAACTGCACCATCGAATGCACTTACAGATAGAGGAAATTAAAGTGCCTCTGGGAGTCTGATTTTGTTTATAGTGTTACAATGTTGGATAGGCATGGATGCCTATCAAGTTGGATAAGCATCTGGATTATACTTTCAGTGGGTAACGAGGTTCGTCTAACCGAGCCATTTTTTGTATCAAAACTCCAGAAGAGGTGGTTGCCACTCCCCCCCCCCCCGTAATTTTCATCCGATTCTATATATTCGATACCACAGGATAGCTTGGAGTTTCTTCTTTGCATCGGTAACAAAATAAGTACCAACATTCCAATTAAGACGACGTAAGTTGAGGAAAGTATGAAAATACTGGATATAGAGTGCAAAATTGATATTTCGCAATTTTGCTGACTCAAAAACATTATTATAGCAAAAAAGATCTGAGTATATAAAACTAGTCATTTCCCACCAAGTAGAGTCAAACACCGCAAAAAAAACCGGATATTCCTATCTTTTTTTGGTGAAAAATTTCCTCCTTTCTAAGCTGTGAAATTGACAGGTCTGCTGACATGCGAACTTTATGACGTCATTCTGACGTAATGCTAGGCATATTGGTAAACATTTTGATATCACTAGAAAGAAGATGACCATAGCTTATCCATTGGTATAACAATCAAGTGTCTGTGATATTCCTGTGTCGTCCTAAGCATGTTGGGACTTTTCTCCCGAGGAGAGTGTGGTTTCCCACATCCATCATTTTGGGATCACCCTGTACCTTACATCCGGTGGATGTTTATTTTTGCATGAAAGGAGCGTAAAATTGACAATTACATTAAATAGTTTGGTACCAGGAAGGGGGTTGAGGGGTTAGCAAGGCGGTAGACGAGGGCTAAATAGCTTGTGGGGACAAATTGTTAGCTGTTTGGAAATGCCTGTTCTGTGCTTCCACAGCCAAGTTTGTAGCAAAGAAATGAAAATAATAGGCGTATATCTGTATGGACGTCATAAATACGAGAGAATATGGGATATCTGTTAACCGGAGACTCATATGACAAGCCATAAAGGTCATAACATATTGCCGCAATGCATTGTGAGAATGTCGCAACGTGTTGCGACATTTCGGCAACTCGTTGCGATGTCGGCCAATCAGAATTAATGAATTTCTGTGACGTATTTTTAAAACAAAATAGACCCACAACGCATTATTAGGTATCTGGCAACGCGTTGTTGAATTTCACAACGCGTCGCCAGCTTCACGACGCGTCAACGCGTTGTGAAGGCCCACAAGCCATAAGGGTCCTAACGTATTGCCGCAACGCGTTGTGAACAAGTCACAATGCGTTGCCGAAATGTTACAATGCACAATTTCTGTGACGTATTTTAAACATTGACCCACAACGAGTTGCAAAGAATCTCACAACGCGTTGCGAGCCTTCACGACACGTGGCGAAGGCCATAAGGGTCATAAAGTATTGCTGTAACGCATTGTGAAGGTTTGCAACGCGTTGTGAAGAGTCCCAACTTGTTGTGAGATTTCTTTGTTAAATACGTCACAAAAATTCATAATTCTGAGTGGTCGATTCCGCAACGCGTCATGGAATTATCGCAACGCGTTGTGACTTTCTCACAACGCGTTGCGGCAATAGGCATGATGATCCTTATGGCCCTTCACAACGCATTGTGAAGCTCGCAACGCGTTGTGAGATTCCACAATGAAATTGAAAACATACATTGAAATAATAATATAAATAGAGTAATACTGACAGGAAATATATCTTGAATAACACACTAGGTTACACAGCACTATCACAAAGTAGTCCATCATGTCTATGGAAAATTTGGAAACTTTGAGCCATCATTCTTTTAAATTTAAAACTCTCACAGAAGAGTACAACAATATCACACCAAAGAACAAGCTAAAATCACCAAGTGATCAAATCTTCAACATATGGTGACCAGAATTGTTTTAGTTACGAAACACCAAACTCACGACAGGTCCAAACGTCCATCACGAGATGTTCGAAAGTCTGTATGTCTGAGTTTGGGCAAATCGATTTCAAATTGACGAGCGCTGAGTAAATTGCCTGAAGTTTACTGTCCACATACCGGTGGTGCGTCGAAATTTGGTAACGCTCAAAAAACAGTAGTTTTTTGTACCGTATACTCAGTGCTTCTCTATGGAGTAATTCATTATACATATTTTGGTCAATAACTTTGTAATATTTGCAATTAATCTGTTTGGAGTCGTATTTTTATTTATTTATTACTGTCTCGCGTGAATTGTCTACATTGTTACAGTCTACATTGTCAATACGTACAAAACAAATGGCCGGCAAACACAGCACAGTTCAGAAGCCACAATTCCCGCGGCAAAATACGCCAGCATTCCCACCAGACATACCATGATACCGTGCAAAAGAAACGGCCAAGAAACACATGAGTATGCATTAAATCTACGCTCGTAGGGGCCTATTTAGTCGCCTAAAGTAAATGGGTAAATGGGAAAAGGAATTATGGCGGACAGTAATTTTAACCATTTTCCAGCTCGAAGCTAAAGCAGAATATTATCGAGAGCCCGTAACGAATAACACTACGTGCACGGTCGTTTTACAGGAAAAAACTACCAACTTTTGAGGGTTATAGGGTTACCACTACTTTTTGATATCGAATATTAGTATTGTAGCCCCATTGGGTACTATGGCTGTTGAAATAGCCAATAAAGAAGTGAGGTTTGGTGGAATTCCCAAGGCTGAGTTGAGGGTGCTTGAAGTCTACTGATGGAGGTTTGTAGACGGTTGTAACTATGGCAGAGCTAAGTTTAATGTTGAGGACTTCGATGTTGTTGTTGTCATCAGATATTGATGTTGCTTCTACTGTGGGTGCCTGTCTTCACATATAACGCACTTCTTGAACTGTGCTCCTACTATAATCTGTGTGTGACCAACACCTTTTTCAAGACCAACCTCAGCACAAAGTATCCTGGCGTCACCCACGCTCCAAGCACTGGCATCAACTTGACCTGATCATCACAAGGCGATCTTTCATCAATGCCATCAACCTCACTAGGTCTTACCATAGTGCAGACTGTGATACAGATCATGCCTTGGTCTGCTGTAAGATTCGACTGCCACCAAAGAGGATGCACCGCTCTACACAAGCTGGTAAACCACGCATCAGTACCATCACGATGCAGCAAGCAGGGCATGAGTTGAGCAATTTGGCTTTTCCATCAATGCTTCCAATGTGCTTGGCTGGTCCATCAGGTGTTACTGCAACAGAAAAATGGACCCATCTTCGTGAGACAATTCAGCAGAGCTCAGCATTCTGAATCTTTGGAAGGAAATCAGCAGAACAACGATTGGTTTGAGGCCAGTCAGGCTTAACTATCTCCAGTCATTGAAGCCAAGAGAGCAGCGTTCAGGGAGGATAAGAGTTCACCTTCCACACACCTGAGAGTGCTTTCAAAGCAGAGCTGGAAAGTGAGTTCCAGCGGAGGCAATAAGGCAGTGTGCCAATGATACTGGCTGGAGACCGCACTGAAGCGAAGAAATACAAACTAACTGCTTCTGCAACGGGCAACGTCAGAGCTATGTATGATGGAATAAAGAAGGGCTGTCGGCCGTCTCAGTTCAAAACAAGCCCCTCAAAGTCTCCAGTGGTGAAGCATCACAGACAGAACTGAGCAGATTGAGCGCTGGGTGGAACAACTTTTTGTCTGAGCTCTACTCATACAGAAAGGAATCCACAACCTCATCCCTTGACAAGATCAGAGTCTTCCTACCTTGCTGCCCTAGATTGCTGTACCTACATGGAATGAACTTGACATGGCCATCAACAGTCTATCATCCGGAAAGGCCCCGGGAAGTATGGAATCACCAGACTTGATCTCAAGATGCCCTGTAAAGCTCTTCCGTCGTTCACCCCTACATGAATTTCTCTGTCAATGCTGGGAGTAATGAGCTGTACCACAGCCATGCGCCGACGCAAGAATCATCATCCTCTCACAAGACAAGGTTAAAGACGTTGATTGCAACCAATTCCAGGGTCTTTTCCCTCCTTAGTATTGTCGGCAAGTTTTTGCTCCGTGTTGCGTTGATAGCGTCTTCACGTCCTGGCTGCAGAGGGTGTAATCCTGAGTCTCAGTGCGTATTTCGTGCTGGCATATCTACGATCGATATATCTTCTCCATACGCCCACTACAGGAGAAGTGCAGAGAACAGAAGAACCCTCTCCAATGGTTTCATAGACCTGACCAATGCCTTTGACCTGGTTAGCAGAAGGACTGACTGTTCCAAATCCTCCAAAGATTGACTATCCACCAAGGCTTCTGAGCTTCATCAGAGCTTTCCACACCTACATGAAAGCAACGGTACAGTTTTACAGCAGCCTATTCAGAGCCATTTGACATTCGCAGTGGTGTTTAAGCAAGGATGTGTTTTGTTGGGCCCAACGCTCTTTGGGATATTTTTTCAGTACTTTTACTTCTGAACAAGCATTCGGTACAAACACGCCAAAGCCACAGAAGCCATCTACATGCACACCAAGTCTATGTCGGCTCTTCATCCTGCAACGGGGCCCGCCCCCCTTAGACTAAGACAGGTTCGTCAGATAGTGATCCGTTCATGTTGTTCGCTGATGATGCTGCCCATTACTTCACATTCCAAGCAGGGACTTCAGCTGCTCATAGATAGCTTCTCACAGGCATGGAAGGACTTCGGACGTTGTCATATCAGTTTTTGAAGAAGACTAATGGCCTTTGCCCAGATGCTCAAGAACCACCCCCCCCTGTCATCTACACACAATCGACAATTACACACTTGAGGTTGTTCAAGAATTCACCTACCTAGGGTCCACCATCAGTGGCGGTCTGTCTCTCGGTGCAGAAGTCGGCAAACGCATTGGTAAAGCTGCACCTACTCTTGCCCGGCTTACAACTCGTGTATGGGAAAATCCGAGGCTGTCCATTAAGACAAGGGTCAGCAGTTTACAACGCCCGCATCATCAGCCCTTACTGTAGGTAGTGAACTGACTACATACTCTAGGCATGAGAAGAAACTACAGCTTCCATCTGCGCTGTATTAGACCCATTCTGGGTGTCACCCCTGGAAGGACAAGGTGCCAAATGCAGAGCTCCTGACTTGAATTGGACTCCCCACCAGCTATACATTTCTTAAACAACGCAGACTCCGATGGCTTGGCCATGTCCGTCGAATGTAGGATGGCCGTCACCAAAGATTATCATATATGCTGAGCTTACATCTGCAAGAGGAAAGTTGTCGACCCATGCTCCGCTACATGATATTTGTAAGCGTGAATGTGTACACTGACCATCGACATTGAGTGCTGGGAGAAACTTGCTAACAATCCTCACCTTTGGCGGAGAAAAGTGAAGCAACACCTTTAGCTTGGAGAACAACAGATCATCAGCCAGTTGAGAAGCAGCGAGCTAAAAGAAGCTGAACAGATCCTTGGATAGTCAAACTGTGACATCCCATATACGTAGCACCTGTGCAGGACCGCCACTCAGGATTTGGCCTCATCAGACAACGACGGGTCGCTGTTCACCTAAAAACAAACCTGTGACTTAATGTGCGCTTTAGCCATAGTCGCTTGCGACATGAGGAGGCCATGATGATGATGATGATGTCAATGTGGTCTCATCGTCGATGGCAAGAACATCCTTGTGGTTGGGGGGCGGTGGATATCGACTCCTCTGTGCGTTTCCTGGAGACATAGGTCATCGCATTGGAGATTTGTTAACATATCACATGATGTTACTTTTTTGCAAAATTAGAAAAACCATCCACAATTCACTGACGCATACAAAAGGCCTCACGAGGTCTAGCATGATATGGGTAATACTTAAGAAATTGAGGTTCTGGGAAAAAATTGTTTGGTGTTGTCAGAGATTAGTTTCACCTGGCTAGTCAGTACTACAGTGGAAATCCACAAACGTTTTTTCCTTTCCCTCCCCCCCCCATAGCCTATTAATCAGAGCTTCTATTTGTTGTTTAACTATATCCTTCGATCTACGTTTTGTTTGGGAATTCATACGGAAGCGTCGGATTGTTTCCTGTTTGGTATGGTTTCAGCATTCAATTAGTTTAGGAATTGATAAGCCCCGGGGGCCACTATGTATAAAGGTTGAATATGAAAATGCGTGTGTAAAACAAGAAATCGTGTAAAAAGGTGTGTCCCTTTTTTCCAAAGTCGATGTACGCGCGTACATTGATTGGGTTTCAAATACAAAGCAAACTTAATGGAAAAAGGGTATGTTTTTTTCTTAAACAACAAAACCCTGAAATTGTGATATGCATGTTTAAGTGGTTTGTCATACTCAAATAATCAAAATCAAACTCATCAAAAATATTGTAAAGCAAAGCAATTAATAAGTGTAGATTGGCAACAAAATGCATTGCTTACACGTTTAGTAGCAAAAACTGACAAATTACTTGTTTATAGGTAGCAAAAACGACAAAAATACTTGTTTAGGGTATGTTTTTTAGTCGGTGGAAATACTTGTTTAGGGTGCATTTTGTAAGTCCATGTTCTCGCATCTTATCCACCTTTAAATACAAGGGGCCCCCGGGATCTAAGCCTATTGTTGATGTATATACAACAAAGTATTGCCGATCACAAAGTAATTATTTACATTTTATTAATTACACTCTTGATCATAAAATTGGAATAAAATATTTGTTACCATTTTTTTATGGAATGATTCTTACAGTGTGAGTTATTTATGATATCTAGGGTGTATATCGCCACATCATTAAATTGATCAGTCTCTTCCAAACATATCACCATGAAATTAGTCCACAATTAACCCTTTACGAAATGTATCGTTAGCCTGAAATGAAAAAGGGTGTTTGAACAGCAGATTTAAGGATATTGTTACAATTTTTTCACATCAGTCAGTTTTACAGATAACACATTTTTGGGTGGTTTCATGCATCGAAATGTTCAATAGTACTGTTAAATGTCAATCAGTCACTAATATCGAGTATGGCCACCACTGGCATGAATCAGTGCGTCAAGACGTCACGCCATACTGTCCACAAGGCTGTTGATGATGTCAATGGCCAGAGCTTCCTATTCGTCGGTCAGAGCCTGAGCTAAATTCTGTAGAGTTCGAGGAAGATTTTCCCTGTCATTGATGGCTCAGCCTAAGGCATCGCAGGCATGCTCGATAGGGTTCATATCAGGGAAGCAAGCAGGCCATGGTATCTGCTCCTCCCCCTCTGCCTCAAGAAATTGTCTCACTGCAGCGCACAGTGGGCCAGGGCGGAGTCCTGCCAAGTGTGCCAAAACCCTAATTTGGCGACCACTATTTTTTTTTATTTTTCATTGCTATCTGGAAAGAAGGTGCTCTCAAGAATATATTCAAAAAAGTTTTTTCAACTCTGGTATATTCTTGAAGTTACTATTTTCTCCAGTTAAAGTTCAAAATTGGTGTAAAATTATTTCCAAGCTTAAAAACATCAATATGCAATCAAAACTCTGTATCTCTTTAAAGGTAATTCTAATTTATCTATATATTTGTCTATATATTGTAAAGTCTTTCTTGGCAGAATAATATATTAAGAGAAGGTGAACATAATTTTTCCCGTTCAAGAAATTTTAATCCCTAAACGTCTGAAATATTTATTGAAAATCATCATTTTTTTTAATATAAACTGGAAGTTATAATTTCCGTCGATTTCCGCCTCTAAATTGATACAGACGTCTTTAGAAAAGATTGTTCTTTATGATGATACCAATTTACTTGCAGTCTCTTGCGGTCTTCAACGCTAGGGATTGTTTTATGACGCCCGGTACGATCAAAAATATAATAAAAATGCCGCGTGGTGGCGTACGTAGCACAGACCATGATACGCGTAGACCTACATGTAACAAATACGCTTACCATGCAGTACTATTAAATTAGGATATTCCTCGATCTCCGCCTTTAAATTTATACAGATATTCTAAGAAAAGATTATCCTTTACAATGACCAAAAAAAATCTACTCGAAATCGTTTGCAATCTGATAAACTAAAATCATTTTGTGAGTAACCTACTCAGAGAAAAATGAAATATTCTCGACCAATCAGAAAACAGCATTTTGATGACGTCATAGGAACTCACAAATACTTCCACTCGATTCCTTAGGTCACCAAACCGTATATCCATGCAAATCAACCATTGTATTATATGTGTTGGTCTGAGTTTAATCTTGAAAAAAATATTCTCAACCAATCAGAAAACAGTATTTTGATGAAGTCATAGGATCTCAAAAATGCTTCCACTAAATTTCTGGGGTCACCAAACCCTATATCCATGCAATCAACCGAAGTATTATATGTGGATCCGAGTTTAATCTTGAGAAATATTCTTGACCAATCAGAAAACAGTATTTTGATGACGTCATAGGAACTCAAAAATGCTTTTAATCGATTTTTTGGCTTACCAAACCCTATGTCCATGCAATCAGTCATTGTATTTATAGGATCTGGATTTAATCTTGAAAAATATTCTCGACCAAACAGAAAACAGTATTTTGATGACGTCATACATATTTGTTAATGCATTTTTTTAATTCTGCAGGCCTCCAAACCCCTAAATGCTCCTATTATGAGATGTAAAGGCTTTGCAAAGAGAGTTATTGAGTTTTGGCACACTTTTACCTCATTCTGGCCCACTGTGCAGCGGCCCTGTGCCGCGTGACGTTGTCGTCTTGCAGCTGAAAATTGTTTGCATAAACCCTTCTTACATGTGGCAGGCAGTGGTTTTCCGGAATGTCCAGGTACCACCAGTGACGTTTTTCCTCCATATTGAATACCGGCCTATACCATCACTGAGCCGCCACCACCTTGAGTCGATTCCTGAAATCATCTCGGAGGTTCTCACCACATAATCGACGAACCCTTTGTTTCCCATCTTGATGGTCAAGGATGTAGCGGCTCTCTTCCATAAAGACAACATTTCGCCAGTATCCGAGCTGTAATCTTCTGTGCTCCCTAGCCCAGCAAAGTCAAGCAACTCTGTGATGAACGGTTAGGCGTGGACCTTTGGTCATTCGTCTTGCTCGGTAACTATGTTGAAACAATCTCCGATTTTGGCGGGAAACGTTAATTCCACAGTGTCTTCTCCACAAACGACGAAGACGGCTCGTTGGCATTTTCCTGGCTCTACGGCACAGATTAAGCAGTCGGCGATCATCTCGTCTGGTAGTCAATCGTGGTCGTCCTGGAGTTTTCGTGGCCTCAAATGACCCACCTCTCGATGATGTCTGAGGATTTTACAGACCGTACATCTGCGATATCCCGAGGAAATCTGTGACTTTGGCTTGTTCGTACTAGTCTCATCGGAGTGCAAGCACTCTTCGGCGTATTGACAATGTCGTTAGACGAGGGATAGCCTAGGGAACCTCTGTGTCAGTTTTTGTTGCAAAGGTAACAACCAAATATGAAAAACGTGGGCTTGTTGGACAAAGGCTTGGAGCAGGGAAAGGAACAAACAACATACGTCTGGACTTTTATAGCTCCCAACAACATCGTTACGTAATTCAAAATTATGCATGGATTCACTTCACCTGGGTAGTGGGAACTCATTATGTAATCATTCACCTACTCTAATATGATTACTGAGGCGTTCAAAAAGAAATGCGTTTTAAGATAGGGTCTGAAAAAAAATAATTCCAACGTTAAGAGCAACAGTGTATAATAAAGTTCAAAAATATTTGCCAAAGTCTTCAGTAGGTTCAATATTCGATCAATAACTTGTTACAAAATCACGTTTCTTTCAATCGTACAAATTTGAAATCAATGCAAATCGGAGGATATCTTCGTCTTAAGGCACAGTTAGGTTATGTTTTAGACACAATAAATGTATTTCTGATACTTTTAAATTTCTAACATGACGTCAATCAATATGGCAGCCAAAAACGTGAACATTTTCAAAAATACTTTTACACAAATTTATACGTATTACAGCCTGTCTCAAAAAACATTGTTAATTTAAAAAAAAAAAATGTGACCTTTGATCCTAACCAATGTACAACATACATTTCAATCTGTTTTAAATGCGCCAAAATCGAAATAAAATATGGTGCAATATGGTGCAAAGTTGTCAAAATACCATAGGAATTACACATATATTGCACTCAATTTATAATTTGACACATTTTTATTTATCGGTATTACCTGGTATTACTTGGTTATGATCATAGGTACATTTCAATTGTTTCATTAACACAATAATTTATACTTGAAGGTAATATTTAGATATTTGTGTCAAGTATTTTTTGAAGATATTCACTTTTTTGGCTGCCATATTGATTGACGTCATGTTACAACTTTCAAAGTATCAGAAAGACATTTATTGTGTCTAACAACATAATCTAAGTACTTTATTTTTTATCGCAGGTATTTGCTGTTATAGGGCATATTTTAAAATTATTAGATTTGGCTTCCATTTTGATTTTTGAAGTATGACTCAATGTTACAAGTGCCATGCACTTGTTCATTGGGTCCTATAGTATATTTATTAACTCCATGGTTTGATAATATAGGGTGGAATAGATAATTATCATCTATGACAACGCCATTTGGATTTCTCAAAACGCGCAAGGGTGCCAAGGTGGCACCCGGCAGATTCTAATTCCACACACCCTTATTTATCACGTTCAGCAAAAAAATTGTGTATATACTCAACTTTACGGTCAGGCCATAACTTGAACCATATCTCTCCGACTATAAGGGCAAGAGTTGCGTTGGCTCTCATTAGAGCCTACTTTCCCTTTGCTTCGACCAGTTATGTAAATATTTTACGCCTAATTACACATGGTACTCTGGCAGCACCGTGTATTTCACGTACTCGTCACGTAGGCCTACTTTATGCTTAAAGGGATTTATTCGTATGAATCTATCGGCACATAATGAAATACCCTAAATGTGACGCACCAGACGGTTTTCATGGTCATTGGAGTATTCCTTGCGAAGAAAACACCATTTTCATGCTTAACTTTCGAAGCAGTAGACACTTTGACGAGGCCGCCATGTTTATTATTTACGCTATCGTTTTGCCACAAGCCATGTTTAGTCTTTCACTGCAATTGAAAGATGATCGGTTGTTAGTCAAGTTCTGGCCTGTATGAAAGACTATCGCGTTTACTGTTAACATTGAAATTAAAAACACAGCTTTAATTTAACGTTTTCCTTTAAAATATATAAATTTATCAAAAATGGCATACATTTGTGCCTAATTTTATAAAATGAGCCTGGGATTCTTGAGAAATATAGTTTTTAAAATAAAATTAGGAAACTCTTCATCATAAAAAGAAGCGCTACTCGGTACATTGAAAAGTACGTAGATTGCTGAACCGCGCATTAGTGGGTTTCGAACACTGATCTCTATACAATGGATTGTAAACCTGGTCATCCAAAAGGAGCCCAAGCAGGTGGTTAAGAGCCGGTCATTTATACAAAATTTGTTCCCATTGAAATGTGGAAAAGCGCCATAACAGACTATAGAATCAAGCCAATTCAGTGAGCTCATTGTATTTGCGCGTATGGGATGGCATGTCTCTAAAACGTGCACCCGGGATACAACTTCTGTTAAACAGGTGTCTTTGGAATGCTATTGTGTTCGGTAGACCAAGATGTCCACCCGTTGCTCCATTCATCTAATATACAATTACTGTTGTGTAGCCAATCCATTGTAGAGATCAGTGGTTACAGTGCGACTGCGATAAAACTATAACTAGAGGCAAATTGTGCTTGAAGAACCCGAAACCTAGCCCAAAATCAAATGATCACTTGATGACTAGGCCCACACCATTTTACGCTCCCATAGCATCTCTAGTGATAGGACACAGCGCCACCTATTCCGTATCCGCATCGCTAATTCGCCGGCTATTCTTAGACATGCGCTACGTCATGGGACTCCCTAGCAGCCAAACGCTGTGTTAAAGGCTCTGCGATTAGCTTGAATAAGGAATGAAAAACCGTTTCGCGGTACCTTGGATATCGCGAAATCAACGAATCAGGTGGTCAATCTGATGTTAGAAACGGATTCCTGACAAAAAATACCCCTTAGCTCACTAGTTGTTG
Organism: Ophioderma brevispina; assembly: GCA_023653785.1. Taxonomy (NCBI): domain Eukaryota; kingdom Metazoa; phylum Echinodermata; class Ophiuroidea; order Amphilepidida; family Ophiodermatidae; genus Ophioderma; species Ophioderma brevispina. Next base: position 8,464 of record JAMKCH010085729.1, on the reverse strand, counting down.
TAAGCCTGACATGTGGCATGACTTGACAGCAGCAATCGAGAATTGAGCCAGTTGATAAGAGCAGATAAGGTAAGAAAAATGCTTTTATGGATCGTATGTTTCACGTTTTTTCGTCTTTTCCAAAAATAAACCTATATTATATGTTCAGTACAAAGGAAGAACGCTTCCTCATGTCATATTCGGGCTAAATACTTGGAACTTCAGTGATTAACTTCACGGCACATTGCGGTAAACTTAGAATACTAATAAGAATGACTTTTTATGATCAAACAAACTTACGTGAAGTTGACCTTGAACTCATTTAGGCGGCACAAATACTTAACCCGTGCCAAGTCCGTGAGGGTCTACTCTTGATTTCTACTTGAGATTGAAATGTTTTCTTTGGGGAAAAAATCACTTCCGGTGGTGGCAGGAGATATGGTACGCCTTTAGCCATAGTCCGGAGACTACGTTTTTTGGTTGTTATATTCCGTGAATGCGCAAAGCTAGGAACTATAGTCCCCCTACTATGATTTATAGGAATTTTAGTCCTACAAAGGGGTTTATGAAAGTCCGAAAAGGACTATCAGGCCTTAGGAATAAATATCAAAGTCCGATATGGACTACCACCTTAGGAATTAGTGTCCCATTTCCGAAAGTAGGGACTAGTAGTAGTCTCTAGCGATTAATGACCTGTCACGGGGTGGACTATCGCTCCTTAGGATTAGGGTCTCATTCCGACTGGAATATAGACCTTAGGAATTAAATTGTTCAAGTCCGAAAGTAGGCAGACTCCTAGTTAAAACTGGGAATTAATGCCCTGTCAGTGGTGGACTATCGCTCCTTAAAGGGATTAGGTCCATTCCGACCTGGAACGTATAGACCTTAGGAATATTGTCCATTCTGAAGTAGACAGACATTATTCCTTAGTAATAACGCCCTGCCCGAGTGGACTGCAACTCCTTAGGAATCGGTCCGCTTTCCGACGTGGACTCTAAGTCCTTGGGATTACATGTGCAGGTTTGTATTTGCGCGGACTCGCAATTTCTTAGGAATTACTGCCCTGTCAGAGTGGCTAATAACGGTCCCAAAAAAAGTCCCCCCTCTTGGATGACCAGACTTTGTCAAGATAAAACTCACTTTGAATGGGTTATATTTCTTCGCATCAAATACTTGTTTACAGGAAACATTTACCCATGTACATCAGTTTCATTATTTGTTTCAAGGTAATGCCTTTTTTTCTAACACCATCATTTTGTGTAAAAAATGTGTTTTCAAAACCACCAAAAAGTTTGCACTTTTTCAACTTCAAAGTGGCCCAACAGGTTTAACAAAAGTTCATTACTTTACGTCTGCTTCGTTTAGAGTTGAGCGCATGTTGTCAAACTGTTTCATTTAACATACGATTCATGTCCCTTTCTTTGTGTACCCATCATCACCTTCACACTATTTTCTTGGTCTCCTTCATGTAGGTATATTCATTGAGTCATTCCTAACTTTCTGGAGACACATTTGCGTTTCTCTCGGTTGCCCTCGTCTTCGGTGTACACTCCCTCTCATTTTGGACGAGTTGAAAAAGAAGAATGTTGAGAGGGTCCTTGATTTTTATAACAATATTTGGCCTAATTCAATTCACTCAATCCTTAAGTTGTGATTGATTTGAATGTTTTTTGTTTATTTTAATTACTAACCTGAAATCTTCTTGCTTGGCGCCTGGTATCTGCCATGTTAATAATGGACATGTCCCCCGTACTGTGTCCAGCGGGGTCTCCCATGACTAGGGCAAATCTTACCTCACCAGCTCATTCTTCTCCTTGCAATCTCTTTTACAAGAACCCCTTCTTCAGAATGCAGTGCATCCGCTCGTTCTAACCAGTTTAGCAACCCAGTGCAAGAGAAATCACATTGCCACATGTGTCATGAAAGAGTTCTTTTCTTGCAAACGTTTGCCCATTCATCATCATCAATCAGTTCAGTCCTATCATCATTTAAATTACTTCTCTTTTCATGACCCACACCTGAATCAATCTCATAAAAGTCATATGGACCATAACCTGTATACTTCTTCTTGCCTTCATCATTACGAAAAGCATTATGTAATCGGGTTTACAAGGCTGAATTTTGGACAGTGCATTTCAAATCGTTTATGCATTAATGGGGGGACCAACATTAAAGGGTCCATTTCACATTATGTTGCAATAAGTTTGCCCAAACAAGTTAAAAGTGCAATTTTTTGGCTGGTTTTGTAAAACAATCATTTTTACAACAAATGCTTGTTGTTAGAAAGAGGCATTACCTTTCAACAAATGATGAGCTGTATTACATTGAAAATGTTCCTGTAACAACTAAATTATTTGATGGGGAGAAATACACCCATCAAATGAGTTTTGTCATTACAAGTCCCTGGTCATCCAAGAGGGGGACTTATTTTTTGCGGACCGTTTATTTCTTTAGGGATTGGCGTCCCATGTCTTGCGTGCTACAATTCCTAAAGTAGTGTCCAATCCAAGGTGGAATATCGATCCTTAGGAATTAAGTCCAAGCCGACGTGACGGACTAACCAGTGCTTGGAATTATTGTCCATGTCCTTGGTACACCTCGTTCTTAGGAATGTGTGTCAAGTCCGAGGAATTGAAAGAATTCTAATTGATAAAGAACCTACTCTTGATAAACAATAACATTTATAGGATTTGTAGCCCTAAAATAAATAACCGAGAAACAACCTATGAATGAACACATAAGCCATAAAATTGATAGGTTTTGTTTTTTCTCTATTTCTTCCATTAAATCTCCCCTATGTTAAAATTGTGACATTAAATTTTCAAATACACTTGGTGACCTAAAGGGCTTGTATACATACTTTTCAGTCGCGGAAGATTCCGCATGATTTCATTTTTCAGGATGATGTTCATCCATGCCGTCAATAAGCATCCTCCCCCGAACATGAAGAACGAGAATCTCCCCACTGTTGCTCATATTGAAGCAGCACGCTGATTGGAGTAGTGCGTATAATTATGTCCCGCCTAACTCACATGACCCAAAGATCCCCTTGACTCACATTTATGTGAAAGGAATTCCAAAGCTCGATCCACTCCTTCCATTTTCTTTAAATCCACATTGAGTTTGCCTACATGACTGAAAATTTACCCCAAGATGAACTTTTTCATGTCGGATGGCCCCTTGCTCAGTAATCAAGTGTGTAACCAGTAAATATGGGTATGGGGACCAATTATGACAATATGTAGATTATTTGTGTTGCAATAAGGTTCAAATTACTGCCTCCATGACCTTTAACAAAAAATCAAACTGTTGGTTTGGTTACATATGGTGTCAGCTATATCCAAATAAGTCAAAAGGTAAAATATTTGGAACTATTATATAATATTATTACTAATAATAATTACCTTAGATTGACACTTGGAAATTTGAATTATTCCTTAGGCTAAAAGAACTTAATATTCATATCCTTTATTAGTCAGTGGAATATTTTTTTTGTCATAAATTAATAAGTCTACCGTTGACGGAATAAAACCCCCGCAACAAGGATAACGTTAAGTGGAAACGAATTTTCACCCAAACGTATTAATTAATGCAAAAATGGCGAATTGCCCCCAACCTTAATAAGCTTATACTGCTACTACTACTATACTACTCCTCCACTACTCCTACTACTACCTGGGGGAGTTACTCCGCCCTCCTGCCTACCTACTCTCTCCGCTCCCCTCCTCCTCCTCCTCCTACTACTACTGACTATTTACTACTACTACTCTACTATTACTTACAATACCTACTACTACATACTCCTAATACTACTACATCCTACTACTACTACTACTACATTTACTACTACTACACATTATATATTACTTAAACTTCATACGATTCCTACTATCCTATACTACTACTACTTACATATACTACGACTACATACTACTACTACTACATACTATACTACTACTACCCCAACATTGCGAATTTCTACTAATACTACTACTTCCCGGCTACTCTACTTCTACTCCTACGACAATAGGCCTACTACACTACATATTGTACTCCTACTACTACTACATACTACTAACTTACTTACTATACTTACTACTACTACTTCATACTACTACTACCACTTCAACTTCTACTTTCCTACAGACCAACTACTACTACCATAATTACTACTTACAGTACTACTATACAACGACTACTACTACTACATACTACAACTACATACTAACTACTACATACCTACTACAACTTTCTACCTACTACTACTACTACATATTACTACTACATACTACAACTACATCACTACTACTACTACTACTCTTACGACTACTACTACTACTACTACTACTACTACTACTACTACTACTACATTACTATTACTATTGTATTACTTTAATCTCATACTATTACTACTAACTACTACATACTTTCAACTACATACTACTACTAACATCTACTACTACAACTACTACTAAATTCTACTAATACATACTACTACTATTACATATTACTACTACATATACCCTGGGGAGCTAGCAGACTTTGTAACACATCTCACGTACAAATACGGTTTGATTGATTAATATGTTTAAGCCTGCCAGGAACCCCTGAAACGACGCGATTCTTAAGTGCTTGCAAAGATTACCTTAAGGAGAGGTTCCGAGACAAAGTTTGTCATGGTTCAAACCTTTTTAAATTGACCCAATCATGATGAAAAGTGTACCACATTAATGTGTCTAACCATAGGTATTCAGAAAAGGTATAGTTTTTGTATTATCTACAGGCTAAAGTTTCAGAGTATAATCTAAAAACAAGCAAAATCAAGAAAAGGTAAAAGTCGTTGTACAGGGGTCAAGTATTTGGAAGTGGAGGGAAATACTCTTAATTAGTGCATAACAATAGCCAAATTCCCCTAACCTGCTACACGGGCTAATAATAATAATATAATATAATTTTAATAAATACTAATAAAAAACAACCATTGGTATGAAATTAAACCATTTATTTTACAAAACTGAAGTTGTCTCACCTGAGAGCTTTCAGAGAGTAAGCACTTTCTCCTTGTTCACTCTAATGATGTACTGATGATATTGTAGTGAATAAACATAATTTAAAATCTATTTGTTTAGCAATTAACAATAAGGATATGGGCCCATATATAACTCACGATGAACAAGTATGTTTCTGCCTGCCACATAGAGTCGTGACTTCAGAGAAAATGCTTAAAATTGATAATACAATCCGTTCCAGGAAATCCAGATTAATTATAAGAAATTGCTAATTTGGCACACTACCTGTTTTAATTTTGTTTTATATTCGTATTTACGCTTTTGTGAATTATTTGAATATTTATATATCTGACTTAATTAAATAATATCACCTCAACTTAAAAGTATGTTTTTTGTTAGGATGGAAAACGGATTTTTCTCGCATCGTTTTGTTTTCACAATTTGGTAATTTTTTAAAAAGGAACTTGGTCAAAATTATGAAAAAAAACGTGTTGGGAATGCATTTGGGGTGTAATTAAGTATTGCGGAAGCACTTTGGCATACAATGTTAATAATTTTAGCTCGAGCAAGGCTGATCTTATGATGTAGGTCTTTCTCTGGATAGCCTACATCTATATCTCTTCTCAAAAACATCTGGAATCCTTCATCGTATTTTACCTGAATCCTAAATGTGAAGGAAAATGTTATGTACTACTAGCTGCTACTGCTACTACAAATAGTATAAAGCTAGTAACACCAAAAGAATTAACAATATACATATTGAGGACCAGAATAAAGTTTGATAGAAAGCTATTTAAACATCACAAACGTAAAACACTAATGACCAAAATCTGCAAAATAATGTTATTTTGTTTTTAAACATATACTTCAAGATTTAGTGTGTTCATTACACCTTTGAGTGTACACGTGGTGTTCTACCACATATTCAATGGCATCAGAGAAAACACACATCCAGAAAAAAATATCTAAAAAATGATAAATTGGCAGTTTCACCTATTTAATTGATTTATATTTTTAATTTTCACATTATTGATTCATTTTAATTCAAATAGATAAAAAAACAACTGTAAAAACAGATTTTTTTAGGATCGAGATGTTTTCCCAAGGTTTTGATTATATTGGAGTTATGTAGAAATCTGCCAAGACCGTCGTCAAGACAGTCTTGTTGATGTGGTGTGGGTGTGAGTGTGTGCATGTGTGTGCTATGTGTGTGTGCATGTGTGAGTGCATGTGTAGCTGTATGTGTTAGTGTTTTTTGTGTGTGTGTGGTGTGTGTGCGCGTGCCCTGTGTGGGGTGTACATGTTGTGGTTGCATGTGTGTGTGTGTGTGCGCGCCGCAGTGTGGTGGTGTGTGGTTCACTTTATAAATCACTCAATCTTACAAAATCACATTAATGTTACAAAAAATCTAACAAAATTACACAAATAGCACACCAGCTATACATTTGTGAGATTTTGTGAGATTCATGGGCGGTGGGTTTAAGTAATTCATTGCACATGCGTTATACTTTTTAAAATTTACTCTATGATAATGAGGTACGATCGTAGCACCGAACTGAAAATTTTTTACAAAAAAGATAAGTCTTCTATTACTCTGAAAATGTTGGGTCTTCAGAAGTGGTTAATATTGGTGTCCGTGGACAATCATAACAGGGCTAGTGATCCGCCACATACCGCAAATTCCGTAAACACTAAAATTTAAACTTGTGCAATTTAAAAAACAAATTAAAATAAAAACATACTCTACTTGGACTCGAACCTGGTTCATTCACATCGTTAGTCAGAGAGACCTTACCGCTAGACCACGAAGGCGGTTGACGACAGCTTCTTTTTTTTATACCATTTATCACACTCCTATTAACATCTGTATTCATTCATACCTATTGTGTCATACCGTGATAGGACTACAGTAGCGGAGGACAATGGTTACTTTCACTGGTGTAAAAGGAACTATAGTCCGATAGAAACTATAGTCCGGTTAAAATATATAAAAACCTAGAAACAAATATTGAAGTAAGGACTACTATTTCTAGAGAGAGGGGTCCACGCGGTGAAGACTATTGACCCTGGAAGCCATGGTCCGGAGTATAAAAACTAGCAACATTAAAGCAAGTCAAGGACTGTTATTCCTAGGAACAGGGGTCCACAGGGTGAAGACCACTGACCCTAGAAGCCATGGTCCGGAGGACCGCTCGGTTCTGTAGTCCGGTTAGGGCTATTGTTCCTAGGGACAGGGGTCCGAAGGACCCCTGTCCCTAGGAACCACAATCCACCGGGCTATATCTCCAGGGGGACTATATCTCCTTTCACACCGGGTCTCAGGTCTGGTGTTTCGAGGTCTGGTGTTTCGAAACACCAGGTGGGGATGTCTCGAAACATCAGACCTCGAAACACCAGAAACGGAATTGAATTCACTTCCGGGTCTGGTGTTTCGAGGTCTGGTGTTTCGAAACACCCGGGGGGATGTCTCGAAACACCAGACCTCGAAACAACAGACCTCAGACCCGAAAGTGAATTCACTTCCGGGTCTGATGTTTCGAGGTCTGAGGTCTGTTGTGTCAAGGTCTGGTCTTTCGAAACACCCAAAGAGACACTGGCACATTTGAAAAATAGTGCGCCCTCAAGATTGTTCAAAATCGATATTTTTGCATGCTTGTAAAGCTTTTATATACAAAAGCCCTCACCTGAAATGATTAAGACCAAATCAGCATCCTTATGGGTAAACAGAACGATTTTATAATTAATGTCGCAGGCGACATTAATTCAGCAGACGAAGAAAATGGCGTTTAACACAAGAAAACGCACGCCGTATACGTGTTTCCCATGCAATGCACCCTGTTTGACCGGTCTATGACCTTTGTGGTTTTAATATCAACGAGTACGAATCTATTATATTCATGTAATAGACACGTTTGTTGATTAAAATTTTGGAAAACTTTAAAGTTAGCCTACAAATTACCTCTCTGGTTTTTAGTGTGTGTTTTTTGTGTGTAAAATATATCTCTGTTCTTCCAATGGCCAAGACTATCATTTGAAAGCAAACTGAAGAAATTTAATATTTGTGAAAATGTGCTAGTGCCGCTTTAAGGTGTATCTTTAGAAAGGGACTAATTATGATGGTAACATTTACTATTCAATATTGACAATATGTGTAAGACTGCATGGAATTAGCCTAGCATGAAATCTTCTGTAAGAGGATCAAAGGATTATAAGGATTGTACAGCTTTATTCCGTAAAAGAGTCTTTACTCTAGTCTAACTCATGAATATCTTACACCAAGGACACGCCGAAAAAACAGTCATGCACCCATGCACATGAAAGGGAAGCTAGATTATCTGGCTAATGCACATTTTGTGTATGTTACAATGCGAGTGCTTGAAGAAAGCCATGTCTTGGTAAAATATAAAATAATATAAAAAACGAACAGGTCTTTCAAACATATACACATTATATAGTATGATGTGTAGCGAGCTGTA
>JAMKCH010085728.1:0-39941 GCA_023653785.1 Ophioderma brevispina | reverse complement strand
TGAAACATTGAAATTGAGAGAGATGTTGTTGAATTCACACTTAATCTTTGAACACGGCAAGCGACTACAGTCGCTCAACTGTCAAAATTTGTCAAATTTTGTTTCAAAAAGGTCAAAATTTTAATTTTCAGAGTGCATATTCAGAATCAAATGAAAATGCATCTAAATTAGTCCAAACAAGCCTAGTCTTTGCTGATATTCTTCTTAGATGGCTTTTCCAAATGACCTGCAAGCAGTTGGCCGACATCTATAAAGCCACTGAATATATGTGCTCTATTACGTATACAGAATTGGCCCGTTGAAGGTTAAAGGAAATCACTGAGTTGGCTTGCCAGTGACATGTGTGTGGCACTGTTCACTCGTCCGACTTCATAGGCCCAGGACAGTGTTTGCCCAAATCAGCAAATCACGCTATAAATATAAAATGTTTTTTTTTTTTTTTTTATAGTGTAAATCGTACCTTCTGGTATGATTTTTCATGTCAAAATTGAAATTCCTTTCTTTCTGTCAAACAATTTTTTTGAGAAAAATCAATTTCAGGTTTGCTTTCCTATACCAAACACAGTAAGGCTATTTGAGCGGCCTATGGCTACGCTACCGGAGTGCCACGGGTTCAAAATTCATACCCAAATTATTATCGGGTCATGTACAATAGAAATGGGTAGATAAAGTTTTATGTGTTTTTAGTCCCCAAAGCGATCTTTAGATGGCCTAGAAAAATGAGTTATCAGGAGTAAAACTGAGGGTTTTTTTTGTTGGTTTATTTTTTTTACTTTTGAGACCGCTGCACCATGTAAGAATTTATATACATGGATTTTTAAAAAATCGCATAACACACCACGCCCTCACACATTCATCACACACATACACAAGCAAATAAAATCGGAAAACGAAGGTAAGAAGGAAATAACACACATAGCCACACGTTTGTCGTTCATTCGTAATGTCACTTGACTCCAAATGTTGCTTGTAAGCCAATTGTTTATTCCCAAAGTCAACATGCGCCCTCCCAGATAGTCTTTTAATCCTTTGAACACGGCAAGGCGACTACATTCGCTCACGGTCAAACTTGTCCAAATTTTGTTTCAAAAAGGTCAAAATAATTTTTAAATTTCAAGTGCATATTCAGAATCAAATGAAATGCATCTAAATTAGTCCAAACCAGCCTAGTCTTTGCTGATATGCTTTTTAGATGGCTTTACAATGACCTGCAAGCATTTGGTACGCCATCTATAAAGCCCCTGACATTTGTTCTATATTACGTATACAGAATTGGCCCGGTTCGAAAGGTGTACTATTATTAAAATAAACTTTAATACTCTCTATTCCAAAACAAATGGCACTATTTTTTAAAAGTATAATGAAATAATTTTTGTACAATGCATAATATTGTGAATTGCATCCATACCATATACGTTATTTTCAAAAACTTGGCAAAGAAATTTGACATTTTTTGCTATAAATTCCTGTAACTTCCATTGACGTTACAGTTACTGTCTTTGTTATCATAAAATAGCACATCTTAAATGATCAAATACTGAAAGTAAAATAATAATAAAATAATAAACACTAATTTGCTATGTGTATACCAGTATATGTACCCCAAAAAAAGGATGTTCCATTGGGGCCACTTACAGTACTAGAAAATGACAACAAGCACAAACATTTCATTTACGATCCAACTTAGATCTTAATGAGACTTAGAGTTTAGGAAGATATTAACTTAACACTTTGAAGCATTTTTAAATAAAAATAGGCCATGTTTTTTAGAATTGGCGAGTCAATTCTTTGCTGGCAGCCTACAAAGAGGTTGAGACAATGAAAGGCTCAGGAATGAATCCAGGTAAAGTTTATGTACATACTATAAGAATTTAGCACCACTACTAGGGCAACGATTTCCAATCAAAAAGTCCCCATACCACAAATATAAGTATAGGCTTAGTTGTATCTTTGCCATGCTTGAGATATGCAAAAAGACATCAATGAAAATAAAAGGCTCAAGTTTCTGTAATGAAAGATCTGACAATTTTTAAGTACCAAGCATTTAAGTAAAACTACCATGTAACAGTGTAAACCCGTGCACACATACACAAATGAATGATTAGAGGTTAATGTCTATATTTTTAGCTTCGAGTTCATTGGCAAAAAATCAATGCACGCGCGCTCAGTTTGACAGCAAATAATGGCACAAGCCCCGCAGAGGTAAGTGCCATTATGAGCCTGGTCAAACTGACACAAGTGCATTGAAACTAAAAATATACAGACATTAACCTATTTCATAAACATAATTAAACACACGTTTCTTACCCAAAAAATCTGAATGTCATGAAATCCAATGCAGTAATGTTTCTAACAAAAAATACACACACCCGCCCATAAAATGAATCAATCCAACCTTGAGCGTAAACGTTCAAAGTACACTGCGTGCATTCACTAACATACACACTGTGCATGTACAAAATCAATGCATGATTGGTCCAATCACACTTCTTTCCATATAATAAACATTTTAAATTAGGAAACATAAACTAAAATAATAATAAAAGCAAAGGAAAACATGCATTACTATCTGAAGGCAAAGAATGAACATGATAAACACTCTACATAGTAAGAAAATTCAGTGAATTGGAAGGTGTTTCAAGGGTAATACTGCAAGAAGACAAAACATGAGGCTGAAATGAAGGCAACTTCAACCAGGAGCTACGTAATCTAAGAGGTAACCATTGCCGTTTAATGTATATCTTATGCCAGTGCCATAACATAGTTGCACGGCCTTCATCATGGTTATGAAGCGGCCTTTGCAATCTTTGACTCTGCATCGGCGCCTTTTAACTCTTAGTGGAGCTGGTCTACCGCTAGCATTGCCCATGTTGTTTGAAGATGAGGTGGCGAGACTCATTATCCATCACCCTACAATATGTTCTCTCCTCAGCATTGCATATTGAATGTGTGCTTTCCAAAAACCAGGCTCAGACAAGAGCCCCGTAGCATGCCAAGTCTGTGCGCACTTTGGAAGAGCAAATACACTCATATGCAATTTAGGCGGGATGGATGCGTGAACAAACTTTGTTGGAAACCAGGCTCCAAACTCATAACATTTACTAACGAAATAGTCAACCTATTCTTGTGTGAGGAATTTGGAACTTGAATGAGGCAACAGGATGTCACCAAGCTTTGAAAAAAGACAAGTGAGTACTGTATATGGTCAGCATGATCTTTGATGATGTCGACCAAATTTTTCATACTGCGCAAGAATGATTCGGCAGTGATTACCAACAAAACTCTGTGAATGGTAGGTGCATCTTCACTTTAAATTCATTTTCAAAAAATCATTGAGTTCCCTTTCCTTGGACCCATTTCTAGACACACTTCTGAACAAAACTCTATCCAACTTTCTTTCTGTTATCCATGTTCATCCTTTGTGTCTTCAGAGCTTTTTTTGTTCTTTGACTTTCTTGTACTTGTTACGAATAACATCCCCAGGCCCATTTACTTTCCCCTCACACACTGGACAAATAAATTGAAGTGAATTTGGATTCCTCGTATTATTTTTACACCCCAACCACAAGGCAAGATAAATGATAACCACAAGGTCCCCACCTTTTCATCACATTTTGAACACTGAAACCATCTGACACTAGAGTTTTCCTATCTCTGGCATTTGTACGTGGCATGGGTTACACATCTATGGCACATGATGGGCATGGCACAAGGTCTATCAGGCCCTCCCTGTTCTTCCCCTCTACTTGACTTCCTAAAACCCTCCAAAAATTAACTCGTCCCAGGCCAAATCATAGCGTTTTTGTTCCAATTGCATTTCTAAGTTTTGTGTTTTGTCAGATGCCTCCCTCCATTTTCCATCTATATCCCTCCCTTCAAAATCCCCCGTATCAAGAACCGAAGACCAACTCAAGCATATTGAAAAAAAATGCTGTGAACCAATCCTAGACAAGAATATGCAAAAATGGAGCGCTACCTGATCAATGCTCTCATTACAGGAGGATTGGTTCACAATATAAGAGAATGGAAATCCTTTTGAGTTGGTCTTCAAGTTTTTGATAACTTGACCAGACGACTGATATTTTCTTGAACATCTCTTTGCATATCTCTACGGTCCGAATCTGCTGGCCAATCATCTCTGTCGACCCAATGACCTTGGATATTTTTCACCTTGGGACAGTGGGGGGTTGGCCACCTGGGTGCCTAAGTTGTTCGAGCTTGATGTAACACCACAAGCATGGATATGACGAATTGGGACCCATGTGGCCGAGTGACTTACACAAAAATTCATAGTCCCCAAATAAAAATATGCGGCAATACTTCTTCCCAAACTCGCCAAGATCCAGTTGATAACCCGGTCTAGCATTTTTCAAGACCTCGGTGTATTTGGAGAAGATAAGACGCATATTTTCATCACTATCTGTCCTTCGAAGAATGCCACAAGGTCAGTGTTGTCGGCAGAGTTGAATTAGGACAGATTAATGCACTAAAGTTGACGGAGGAAGATTGTTTGGTATTACGAATTTATCGGAAATGCACATGATCGATGTTAGACAACCTACACGCACGTTCCGAAGGTTTATTGGACAAACAAGTACAAAAGAAAACAGACAAATTCTTGTTTTGAACTTGCTTGACTATCGAGTTAATGGCCCCATAGAACACCGTGCTTGACTTTCTGTCGGGGGCACGACAGAAAAAGTACTAATCATCACATATTACTATAAAAGACGGCATATCGATATTCAATTCAGGTGGTGAGCTAATAACTTGGAAAGCATTCCAAAATTGCAAAAAAAAAATGTGTTTGAAAAAAAAAAAATGGGAGGGTTGCTCTTATGGAATTCTCATGTCTCTTTAACTGAAGAATCAACACAGAGATGTAACTTCCCGAAATTTCCGGATTTTTTGCCATAAATAACCAAAATTCAGAAATATTAAAAAAAATTATATATTTTTTTCAATTCTGAGATCAATTTGTTAATGATAAAGGTAAACTGCATCAAAAATTCAAATTTTAGGTACCAATTTATTTATATGAAGGGGTCTTGTATCCTAAATCATGTAAGAAAATACAATCCCCAGAGCTTCACTGGATGACTCGCTAAAATTGGCTTTCACGTCGGTTCAAATTTTGGATTTTCAGGAAATGGGACTACCCCTGTTACAGTCTGTCAAAGATGATAGGTATTTGTACCATGAAATCAGACTTTGGACAGTATTATGAAAAATCAAAATTCAGCACATGTAGGTTGACTTTGTTTGTATTATTTAAAGGATTGCAAAAGTGCACACCGTGCAGAAAAAATCTGTGATGTGATCAAGCAAAATGATTCGGAAGTCACAAATATTGATTTGAGATCTAAGCCAAAAATGAGAAATGTATTTTGTTTCCTATTGTTTTGAACACCATTCAACTGATTAGCTTGGAATTAATAGGTCAATTTCAATGGGGGTTTCAAAAAAATGTAGGGGAGAATGTGGCCTAAGCGGTTAGGGTAACTTGCCTGGGGCGCAAATTACCAAAAATTCCCATGTTCGAATCCCGGTGGGGTAACTTGCGGGGATTTATCGGGTACTATCAATTCTGGACTTAATCTGTATCAAGATATAGATTAAATACAGAATACCGCTTCCTCCTTGGTTCACTGGAATGGCAAAATGAATCATGAATGCATCCCATCCTTCGGAGGGGTCGTTAAAACGTCGTTCCGTGTACAGAGAGTCACAACTTGTACATGTACCTCGCAGTCAATGTCAAATAAGAGTAGGGTGAAAACCCCTGACTGTCCCAATCCCCCCAGCCTCAAATAGCGGGCCATGTTAGGAGGTCCGTATCATGATATACATGCGGCCCCTGATCAATACTCAGTTGGATAAAACTTCCTGACCACCACCACCAACAGCCTTAGTATTGTCTTGTGGATACGATAAGAAGAACAAATGTAGTTTTTAAATGGTGCACCAGATACATGGAAAAGTAAAAATCAAATTTTGACGCTTTCAGACTCATTTGCTTATCACCTTACATAAACTAATAATGGGTATGTGGCAGTGTTAACCAATAGAATTGATTGGGGGGCTTTGTACACTTACTCCAATTTGATCCCATATCATATCTGCAAATTCTTTTTGGGCATTTTGTCATTTTCATGTTGCCCGTTTTAAGTGGTGCTTTACAAGATCAGGTTTATGTGCTTCTCCAAGTCTTGGGTCCGACATAGGCTGACATTGTAGACATTTTTTTCTTACCTTCTTGAAACTTTAAACCGGGTCGGCCTCTATGGCTGCCGCTTGAGAAAGATTTTGATTCTCCTTCATGAAGCACTAAAGAGTTCGCCACCAGATCATTCTCAGCGCATGCAGGGTGGTCTCTCTTGTAGAGAGACATGAAGAACCTGAAAGTTTAGATGGAATAACAAAAAACTGGATTAATAAAACCAGACAGAGATGCCACTTTTCTGGGAAAACCTGAATTCAGGGTTTTTGTTTGTCCAAATTTATTGCTCTTTTATTGTTTTCAGCCATTTCAGGCCTTTTTAGGCCAATTTATGCACTTTCAGGGTTTTCCCCCAGTTTGAGGGTTTTTCACCTGTACTGAGTGGCATCTCTGAACCAGTGACATAAACGACCATCCTCATGGTATATTCAAATATATTATTAAAGAGATTATAGTGATCATGAAAATAGTTCTGTCTATTAATAAATATAATTGGCCATAAATCTCACAGCTATTTATCAGGAGAGAGCTACTTTTCTGCTGAGCTTTAAGTAAATTTTTTTTCAAAAACCACACGTACGATTCGCTATAAAGAGATTTATTAGACATCATTTTAGAACATATTAACATACAAGACCTTTTGTCAATCAGAGACCCGTTTGTCCAAGGTGGCCTGATATGCCCCAGAACTTGGCCGTGAATGTGTTGGTATAGATACAACACAGAGGAAAGTATTGAAAATGGCTTTGGGCTTGTTTGTAAGCACCCCTTTAATGGCCCAGAATCGTTTTCTAAGAGTGAATGGGGGTCTTTGCTATTCTACATTAAGGGCCTGTTCTTTAAGTTCAAGTTCTTGTGAAAGGATGTGATTATCATGGGTTAGTTGTCGTATGGTATTTGTCATCTCATTTACTGTTGTTTGTTGTTCCGGACTTTGCCTGTTCTGTGACTTTGCATTTGTTTTGGTTGAACTGCTGTGTATGTCCTGAAGCTGGGTTGTGTTTGTTAAAACAGTTGTTTTTGGGTGTAATCAAGTTGTGTCGGTAAATGGGGGGTGATGAATTGACTTCTTCAAATCATCTACCATTCACACATGAACTTTAGAAGTGTTTTTGTATGGGTTCGAGGTCCAACATCTGCAGTTGTACATCATGCTCCTATAATAACTGGAGGGATTGTATACAGACAGGCCTAGAGGAAAGCCATCCTCATTCTGTCATCATCTAGCCTAACCCATATAGGTCACTCATCATGAAGCTATAACTAAGCATTCTAATACACTATCAGTTGTTGGAATTTGTTTAAGAAAAAAAAGTGTACGGCCTATATCTGATTGTGAAATGTTTGGAGCCTTAATTTGTCAGGACTGTGGATTATGGCTGGAATCTAGTTTGATAGCAGCATTTAGACTGGGCCCAATTTTAACAATCCTCCCCTGAAATTATACAGCCATGCGTTATCATTCCATACAGATCTATATACAGGGTGATGCAAAAAAAAACTGACCACTGATTGTGTCCGCCAATTTGATTTTTAAATAATATAGATCACATATGTTGGTATCTGCGAAAAGCTTATTTCATATCTTTAATTTGTGCAAAGATCATTCCATTGTTTTAAATAATAGGCCGAGCTACAGTCTTTCGAATTAAATCCTGCAGTGAATAACTAGCCTGATTTTTCTGGACACTGATTTCATTCCTGAACGCCGTTATTTCAATGTTAATCCGTGGACAGAGCAGAGATCCGACTACTTGATTCAAACGACGATAGCTCGGGGTCTATACCTAACCGATGTGAATAACCGATGTGAATGAATTTTACAAATTAAAGATAATGAACCAGCTTTCAGATGATCTCAAATATTGGTAGTATATGTCGTACCTTAAAAAATTCAAAATGGCTACAACAATCAGGGTCAAGTTTTTTTTGACTCACCCCTGTATATTATTCCCCATCTTGAAATTGGTTTTTGCTATTCAGTAGCTTTAATTCCACCTTGGCCTCATCACTACAATGGATAACTTCTTTTGTTACTTGCACCATCTCCTTTTGATGACATTGTGATGACCAACAATTAATTTAAAAAAAACCGATACCATACCCAAAAGGACAATTTATCAAGTATGTACAAATTAATTTCACAAGATTTTTTATATATTGGCAGTATAGGCAGTAGATAGAAATTTGGTACATACAAGTGAAATAAGAAAATATTTAAGATGGTACAATTGAAGTATGTCAATGAGCATAAACATTAAATTTCAGAAAATAGCTTAAAATTTGTTCATATTCCCGAAACAATGCAAAACTAGCAATTGAGGTTCTATGGTAGTATGAATGATTTAAAAACAACATGGGTTTCAAGTTGAATTGATTAATTTCAAGTTTAAGTTATGATTTTATGGGCATTATAAGATTGAATAATTAGTTAATTTATGTATTATTATTTTTTCAGTATGGTTGTGTGTTTATGACAATCAAATAAATCGTCAAAACTTAAACTTTGGTTAGGGATTTGGAAGTTGTTAAATTTATGTAATTTTTTATTTATTATTATTTATAAATAAATGCACCAGAGGTCATGTTGGGTGTTACGTAAGCCAATTCTTACTCGGCCAAGCTACAATAGGAGGATGCGAAAGAAGACGACAACAAGCAAGACATACTAGGGGATCCATCAAGCCTAAAGGCTCAAAATAAGATTAATAAAGATCGAGAGGTGTTTAGGTCAATCGAGGTTGCTGAGTTCAAATCTGCTGCATTTGCAAAATGATATAAGTTGGTGGAAAGTGGTGAAATTCTTGTTGTTTAAAGGGACACCTACCCGATTTTATGATAAAGTAACTTTTTCAATACGATAAAGTATGCACATCTTCAAGAACATTTTCAATGTCACATTTAAAAGTCAGGAGGATATTAAAAATTTGTTTGATTTTTTGATTAAAATGTATGAAACTCTACCGCTAAATGATTATAAAGGGGGTACAACCTGATTTAATTAAGAGCTAGAGAAAGTAAAGCACCAACGTGGGTGAATATTATTTGCACCTTAAACCTTTACACATGGATGGTGACAACTTCTGTGTAAACAATGACAGCCTTAGTACGAATAATGTAGCACTAATAATTCTTTTCAGAAACTATAAGTCCTTAATTTGACAAAGTAAAATAAAGTACTCTTGATTCCAAGTCTGTCTTTCAAGTGAGGGCAGCATTTTAGTTACACGCTCTTTTACCGTGATAACAAACGATCGAGTCTTGATTTGCTATGAATTTCATGTCATGATCTTCAGTTTAAAAGGGTCCGGGGCACTGCCTATCTGAAGTGACGGTTATTTGTCTCGGCCATCAGGTGAAAAGTAGGGGCCTTTCAGGTAAAATGTGTACCAAAAAATAAGGGGTCATTCAGTACACAGCCTGAATAAGAATGGGTGTCATTCAGTATGTAACTTTAAGAAGGGGGCCATTGAGGTAACAACCCCGAAGTTCAAATAGGAAGTGCGTCTCTTCCATAGTTCAAATTGCCATGAAATTATAAAATTGTTCAAAATGTGCGCGTAGCGTGTGCAAATTTTGAATTTGGATGTTGAAATTGTTTAAAAAGTGGATACTTTTATGGAAACTTGTGAAAAAAGGTGGGTAGCAGGAAAGAAGAAAATGGGGGTTATTGAGTATCTGAAGATTTTAAAAAGGGATTATTGGGTAAAAGGTAAGACAGCAGCACAAAAAGGGGGTCATTGTGTACAAAAAAAGTTAGAAAAAGAGGGCCTTGGTGCCCCCGTACCACCACCACCGGTAAAGGGTGGAAACTGTGTAAAAATGTCTTTAATGTTATGGGCTTCATTTTTACAGTGCCTCTGACTCTGGCACAAGACAGAAACTGGTTTTTAGCACAACTGCAGATTTTTCCATGGGTCTTTAAGCTTAACTGATGACAAAACTGATTGTCTGTCATCCAACGAAGCATTGCATGCTAAATTCCAGGATAATCATATTCAACGTGCCAACCTAATATTCAGTTCTAACATTCTGCTCGCAAATTAGGGGTATTGCTTGATGAAAACATTCAATGGCTGTAACAAGTGAAGAAAATTTGTCAGTCCGCTTAATTTCGAATTCGTAACATCAGCTCATTCAGAAAAATTTGGTATGCCGACACTGCCTCCAATTCTTGTTCATGCCCTTATAACCTCCCGACTTGACAATGGAATGCTCTTTTGTATGGAAATTCTAACAACCTTCTTGATAAACTTCAGCGAACACAAATGCAGTCCGCTGTGCTCTCAACAAGACTCGCACAAAATATGAATTCCCTAACTCAAACTCTTATGCAACTCATTGGCCGTACCCATGCGACAAGGAGCCAATTCAAGATTTCTGTGCTAACATGGAACAGCACTAAATGGACTTGCACCGTCTACATTAATGATCTTCTTACCGCCATACTTGCCAACCCGGACTCTCAGATCGTCAGATTAAACTTCTCTGTCAGTACCCAGAACCTTACAATCATTTGGTGATAGAGGTTTTTCTTTAGTTGCCACAAAAATGTGGAACTCACTTCCTTATAACATTCGCTTGTTTGTGTTCAGTTAATGAAATTAAGAACAGGCGATTATTGAGCATATCTGTCTGGTAATTTTAACAAGACATGCAGCCGATTGGGAAAGAAATGTTGGTCGGTGTAGTTGGGAGAGGTTGGGTCGGTCGAGGGTTGTCTTCATGTGACGGGACCTTTCTTGGCAGGCTCTGCTGTCAACAACTTGGCGACCACTCGACGAGCAGTCTTGACATGTCGCAACTTGTGGCCGTAATTTCAAGGTCGGCGACAAATCGGGGAGGAACGCGTGGCGTCGCCCATTTTTAAACATGTGGATCTGTTATTCAGGATGCTGTCGGCCTACTGTTCGGCGTTCAGAATCCCTTGTCTCGTTGACGACGAGGATAATCGCAGACTAATCATCTATGGTACGGGATAAAAATTGTAAATTTTGCAAGTTTGAACAAGAATGTAGCCGATTTGAAAAAATGCGGTCTTGTGTGTCGGGAAGGGGTTGGGTCGGGAGATGTCTTCTGTGTGACTATCCCTTAAAAAAATGATTGCTCAGTGGATAAGTCTGTTTGAGAACCACTCAACCCAATTGAACAATTTTTCAGGCTTAGAACCTTGTGAGATCCATTTTTTTATCCAGTGATGGTAACCAGACATTTTCATTTGGGGACGAAGACCAGGCAGTGGGAACCATTTAACTTTAAGGGGGGGGGGAAAAAGTAAGGGGGGGGGGGAATGGTTCAAGGCGAGGAGGTTCAACACACACATTTCCCAAATGCACATGTACTTCCTTGCTTCATGGGCAAGAAGAAGGGAAAAATTCTGACTGGGGCTGATTGCCCCTTCCCCCGCTTTTTACGTCACTGTTGGATCATAATCTTTATATTGCCCTTGTCTTCGAAATGATGAATTACTCAAATGCATTAATAGTTATTTAAAAGTAAATCATTAGGATTGTAGGTGAAGTTCCTAAAAAGGCGGGAAAAGAATAAGGTTCGTTTTAATAATGTAACACCTTATTCCCTATTGTAAATAATTATGGTTTAAAATTTCAAACGTAAACAGCTAATGAGCTTGTGAAGTGAGCGTAGTTTTGTCCGAGGCGGGATACCATTTCTTCAGAAATTTGGGTGCATGAAAAGTTGCGTTTTAATAAAATAGATAAAAAAAGTAAAAAATTTAATATTTTTGTTAAAAACCTGCCATTTGATGAGGTTAAAAAGAAATTATTGATATGCTATTTATACCAACCCACTTTAAAAAAAGCGATTAAATAAATACTCTGACCAATGAAACAAGTTTTCTGACAGTTTTCTTTCAATACTATGAACTTGGTAAACAAGTAATGATAAACCCCGAAGTATGATTTAAACAAACACTTATTTTCTCTGGAAACTGATGAAAGCATACGATCCTTCTTTGGAAAACCTCACATAAGGGGACAATATTTGCGAGCAGAGAGAATCAAGTAAACAAATTCTTAACGCTATAACAACTCTAACTTAGTATATTTGATTTTTCAATCTTATTGTCAATAGAAGAGTGCCATAATGACCAGTTTTAGAAAAACAGGACATGAACATGATACTCATCTTACAGAGGGACCTCTATGTGCTTCAAATTATTTAATTCCCTTGATAATCGTTTTTTTGCAAAAAAAAAAATACTTGGAAAAATAAGTATTTCCCCTTTAAAATAAACTTTCCACCAACGTGGGTGTTGTTGTATGGTGTATATTCAAAATTAGCCACCCTCAAATTCACCTTCAAGGAAATATGTAATGATTCTGAATTATTTGGAAAATTTGGGATGGATGGAAAGCTTAAGTAACGCGATTACCATGATAAATCAAAATAAGTTGAAAATTGTCACAGTTTGTTGAGTATTTTGCCCTTTTATTTCTCGCCCAATAGCTTACTCGAAACGATTCCGACAAGCCCACATCGCAGGCAAATGGTGACTCAAAGTGATAGACCCCATCCATAATTTACGTCGTTGTGACCTCATATCGCAGTGGTGCCACTTCAATAATAATTAAAACACAACGAAATGAAACAAAATATGTCATTCTGTAACTTTTTTCTAATTTTCTTATTGACTATATTAATCCCATCAATATTTACAGGTCCAGCAATAACAATTCGAGTCACCGAGTTGGGTCATCACTTGACGTAAAGGAGTTGGGCGCTTTTGATCGATGAAGCAGTGTGCGAAAAATCCGCCCGTTTTCTTGTTATGTCAAAAGAAGCAAAAATTAAAATGCCTCTAGTTTGTAATTTTTACATCAAATTGTATTAGTTTTTGAGGAATTTGTGATGTATGTACATATAATGTTCTGAATGAAGTCAAAACTGAGCTTGACAAAAATCTTGGACATATTTCCCTGTTTTAAACACTTCCTAACCTTTAGTCATATTAGTGGATCTTGGGTTGTGTGATAATGCTATTTAAATATAAATCAGGACAATCGCAATGCGGAGCGATTTTAAAATCCCCCACTTTCCACAATGTGGTGATTTTGTATGGATTGTCTATTGAAAATCAAAAACCTAAATTGACATTAAAACACTTCTTTTAAACATGTAGTCAAATTATGGTCTTGCACATGGTTGCATAAAGCTATATTTAAAACAAATAAGGAAAATCGGGGTAATGCCCCTTTAAAATCCACTTTCCACCAAATTGACAATTTGCATGGGCATATTCGGAAATTCAGCAATCTAGAATTGTCCAACAACTCTTATAAACCTTTCAGTACAAATAAAGTGGAATATTGCGCATGTTTTTTAACGCTATATTTAACAAAATAACGAAACTCGGGGGAATCCCGTTAAAAATCCACTTTCCATCAATGTGTGATTTTGTAAAGGTGTCTTTTTTGAAATTAGCATCCTCAAATGACATTAAAAACACTTCTTAAACCCTTTAGTCAAATTAGTGGATTACTGGCCACATGTGTCCTAAGCTTTATTTATTTAAAAAAAAAAGGAAATTTATCGTCTCCGGTAAACCTTTGCCCCCTTAAAATCCAATTGCCACCAAACTTGACAAGTTTTTGCATGGTGCATATTCGGAACAATCAGCACCCTCGAATTGTCCAAAAACAACTTCTCAACCCTTTTAGTGTTATCTTGAGTAGGGTTCCTCAAATATGCCACCACATGGATCCACTACTAACATGTAATACATCCCAGATCAATTATTTTTTCTGCTACAAATACGACCACTAGATTTTAACTTTAAGCTAGACTGCTTACAGATAGGCTATTCTGCTAAGCATTTGTCGTTAACAGTGGTCATAGACCATATCGTAGATAGAAACCGCAAAGGATCAAGGGGCCGAAAAAGGGGCAAGAGCACCACACCACGTCGATGATCATCATTTTGTTCCGGTGTACTGTCAATAAGGCATCATGGCAAACTAGTAGAAGCAAAACTTATTGAGGATCGTTTTCCTTTGTTTAAGTACGTATGCTAATGTACTACCAGGTTGTTGCCCATGAATTATATTACAAGAAATCTTGGTTTGATGAAGGTTTGACAATTATCCTCTCAAAAACCCAGAAAATTAACACTTTCGTCAGCTGCTATCTAAAGATTGTGCAGCCGCCGTCAATGGAGTTGCACTACCTGTAAACCCAACTTTCTCAATTTACATTTATAAAAATCACAAATTTCATTCATACCGTATAATTAAGCAGCCGACGACTATAATAATCCCCAGTATGATTAGAATTTCACATTTGATGGTTTCATTCTAAATATTTAGTTAAAGACGACCTTTTTGTGAACGATTGCATCTGAGAGCGTAGTGATCTGAGATACACGGAGACACGGAGGCAAAACTTGGCCACGAGTTGGCGCCTTGAAATCCAGGCCCGGCCCCATATCCACGGATCGCAACGGAGCAACTTATAGACTTCTATCAACCTACCGCATTTTCATAACTGGAATTTCAAGTAATTCCACCATAATACTATTTTTTTAGTTAGCCTTTTAAAAGTTGAGCAAATTCTGTAAGGTTTGCTCTCTGCCAAGTTTCAAATAGTTGTTACATTGACGAAATGGCTTTTACCATTTACCGTGCGTGGCCAGTTGTGCCGCCCACAAACAATATTTGCGTTGCGGTTGGATCGGATCCATGTCTTAACCTTATAATGTTGACAAACATTACGATCATGACAAATAAGTCTATGTAGGAAAATATAAAACTTTCTGTTTACAATTTTACAACGTGTCATTATGTGGCTTGAATTATTTAAACAATGTGTGATTACCAACGGGACAGGACGGAAGGGGCTTGTAGTGCACGTAGCAGACATGCTAGGGAAGATCACGCTCATGTCAACCTCCGCAAAAAAGAAATGTCCTCTTAGCCCCAAACAGTGCCATTATTTTAACGTGGTACTTTTACAGTAAAGGTGGTTGTTAAATACATAGAAATCATACAGCTTTTAGATTATTTTTGCTGAGTTTTGTTTGAATACCAGACTCCAAATTTTGGAAGGTGTTTGGGGGGCCCTACTAAAACCCGACGGACGGATTACGGATCTGCGACTGGATGCGGATTACGGAGTAGGACTCGGACTCGTATGAATCACATACGGAACTACAGCCAGTATAACAATGTTGAATTACATTACGCCGAGGCTACATACCATTGCGGTGTTCTGTATTTACTCGTATACTCGGACCTATTCTGTTTTCTTTACTCTTAACTCGACTCGGACTCCGACTCCCGACTATTATGTCGTAGAGGAAAGCGGCAACCCATCTTTGTTTGATCAATGGAATCGCGTCTTGATGCGTTGAAAAAGAGAAAGCACGCGTACACAAATTGCTCACGCGCTATGTTAAACAAGTGGCCTTAGTAAAAGTAAATAGCGCATCAGGATAACCGGATCCATGGGGTGTCGGATCCATGGTGTCGGATCACTAAACAAACACAAATCCCATCATAGCAACTCATAGTAAACTCCTCGTATGGCGGACACAGGGAGTGGTTGAGGTTAGACAAAACCAAACAAACAAACGGTTTTTACGGAATAAAGACATTCTCCCCTACCCCACTCCCTGATGATATTAAAGGACACTATCAGCGCGATTGCTAAATCAGCAAATCGAAAAAAAATTATTCAAAAATCAGATTTTAGCATGTATGTAACAATTACAGGTACCCTAACATTCTGCAAATGAGAATATAAGACAGAAGCAACCTATAAGGACAGACTCGGAGATTTTAGTCATTACTGTGCGAACGGAAATATATAATACAACACGTAATTGGAATGGAGATCGTATCTTGGAACACCACCGTTTTCTTCCTTTTCTGTCAACCTTACAGCTGGGAAAAGGTTAACTTATGAGAATTTCACAGAATTATCCTTCCCTTTGAAGTATTCCTGCAAATTTCAATAGTTTTTCAAATCACTGATAGTGTCTTTAACATCTTAGAAGGCCATGGAGGATAGGTGGTGTGCCTTTCAGGCCACAGCCCGGAGAACTTTATAAAGTAGACGGGCCGATCAGAAAGAGATTGGGAGGGCTGATGGATATAGCTGGGTCAACGCGGCGGGTGTTAGGAGTCAGCCAAAAAAAGGACCTTTGTTGAAAAAAGCCTTTTTTTACTTCAAAGAAGGCAGAAAAGATGGGGTGTAGTAGACATCTGCAATAAGAACTTTCGACGAGAGGCATATTGGGAAAATAGGGAAACCCGGGACAAAGTATTGGTGCACTACTGGGGCGATATTGGGACCGTGACTTACAAACCGGAGGTGCATCACTCAAGTGGGGCACGTGTCAAAAAAAGGCTTAAAATTAGGACTATGCCATTCTGTTTTACGATCCGGCAGAGCAAAGAGACTTAACAAACCGGCTCACGTTGTCATAAAGAAAAAAGTAATACAACCTGAACTGAGTCATGTCGCGGTGTTGGCACCAAAAAATTAAAACAGATACAAAAAACGTTACGTGGAAAGGTGTATAACGGTACAAGGTCAAAGCAATAATGTGTTCAATGTCAAAAATGAATCCTTTGACATGTATTGCGGGACTAAAGGGGGACAAGTGCATTCACAGATTAGCGGTCCTTCTTGCCAATGGTCGAAGTTGCTCTGATGGGCCTATCAAAGAAATCAATCTAAACGCATAAACGGAAAGGGAAGGGTGGAAAAAATCCGGGAGAAAGATTCCTCGTCGGTGTGATGTGGACCAACATGTGACAGAAAACAAAAACAAACATCTGACACCGCGACAGTTGCAAGATGCTCGTTGAGTGACCCGAAGCCTATAAAGTTAGCGACTCTCCGGCAAAACCCAAAATACTGGGTTTTAAACAAGATGATAACGAGTCGATTGAATGATTCGGACCGAAATACTCTATACTAGGGGATAATGGGGGAAAACTAAATGCTATGTGATAGTATTCTTGATGTATCATTCTGCTTTAATCAAAAAATCATCAAAGTGAAGGGCTACGGACTGCTATTTCTTCTAGCCTGAACCCTTTTAAGTTCCAGCGGGGTGACATGGTTTTCAAAATATTAAAAAACCATCCATTGCATGGCTCTCATTGGATCTTGCTTACCACTAGAGGATACCCAGATTCAAAAGAAGAAAGAAATACAATAGTCAGTCTATGATCAGTTGTGGAACAGAATGGGCAGTGTCCGATAGCACTTTATCGGCCATCGAAGCATCTTATATGCCACCCAAAATCATCGGGAAATTGGATTATAAGATACATGAAATGTGACAATCAGCCCAATTTCGATGATGTGGTATACATGCGATTGCGAACTTGGTAATGCTGCGGAAAGATATCGATCCAGCAGAAAAACGTAAAGGGATTCCTCTGTCTAGAGCACAGCATTTAGTTTGGGCTGTTAGAATTGCAATCATTCACACCCTTCCGACATAAGTTTAGATCAAATAGACGAAAACATTCTTACACAAAACAATAGTAGAACGCCATCCTTCAAACACTCACGAAACAAAAGTCAACAGGCCTCCACCCGAATCTCAGTCCATTGCCCCAACAACATCGCCAGTCCCGTATCTTCAGTCTATTGCCCAAACGCCTCCACCAGTATCTCAGTTCCCTGCCCCAAGAGCTCAATCGACACCAATAAAGGAAACAACACTCAAAAGTGAGCTCACCAGTTCTAGCCTCACAACCAATAAAGAAACAAAAATCAAAAGTGAGCTCTCCAGTTCTACTTTCACAAACGAGGAAGGAGGTGAAAAAGAAGAAGAGGGCTATCAAAAGTTTTCTATTATTAGCTGGTATAACTTTGAATAATACAATAAATAAAAGATAGTGTCTTGTCTTGTTAATTACAAATCTATGCGGGTTGACAAGGACTCGGATCTAGCATGTAACCTCACCATCTGACTCGGATCATCGTGTACATCACCCTCTGGCAAAAAATATAATAATGAGGGCGCTATTTTATGTTGAGATACATAAACAGCCGACACGATTCAATGCAAACGTTTCCACGATCGCTCTTTCTTCGGAAATGGTAAGTATTTGTAAGTTAAAGTCCATGAGTAGTTCACATTTATACTCCCAACCTTTACACAATTTTGAGAACAGGCGTATCCTTTTTGATGCTTAATTTCTCGAATTTACTTTGAATCCCGCAGTCCGTGCTCGGATCAGGATCCATGTTTTAGTATTACCTTTTGAGTTCCCATCACCAATAGGCAATTGTTTACAGTTACGTCCGGGAATCCAGCTTTTGTTTGCCGCTTTTACGATCCCATCAGCTTTGCGTAGAGCGCCCTCTGTTGATATTTTTGCTATCTACGATAAGGTCCCTATTAATTGTGTGAATACATGCACAAGCTTATACAGGTATAGGCCTGCTGATTTAAATCTGTTTCACAATATGATGGGATTTTACACATAACCGTAAATTAAACCCCGACCCGAAGATTCTCCCGAACGGCGTAACCAAATCGAGGTGGCCAAAAGTATTATAAGAGCATACGCACTTCATTAACATAGTTTTGGCACCACCATATTTGGTTTATCGTATCGTCGTAGGTTGGAAGTCCCCTTATGCATATTTATGAACACGCGAGTATTTTACGTTCTTCACACTTTAGTGAGTGAAACCACCAACAACTGATGCCACATGGCTTATCTCACGGACTCAAATATCTCTTTTCTCTAAGGCAAATTAAACAGGGGTCATCGGGAGACTTTTTGTGCATTAGTGATGCCGAATCTTTTTCTAGAAGCATAGTTTCTTCAATCGCTTGGTTTTTTCGCATAATATTGCAGAAACATCTGCCGATCAACACATGGAACCACTCTGGGAAATGCAACACTGGTAACATCTCGCGTGACGCCAGATTTTTCATCATCGGTGTGCATTGCGCTCAACATTGACGACATCACTCGTGCTTCCGCAGCAACACCACGGCGGCTTTGTCGCGCTGTGGTGTGAAGAAAACGGTTACTTGCTTGGGATATTCCAATAATACACGCGATTCTCCTCTTGGTTTAATATTCCAGCGCGATGTTATTACCAATGGGAGAGACTCCAACTTTTACAGCAAAAGCAGTATTATATATAATTGGGGAACCTCAGTGTTTGCTGCACTGAGTATATGCAAATTGCCATTTCATGCATAGTTCAAAAGATTCTTGACCATGTGACCGTACAGCACCCACATAACATGTGACTGTACTCTTGCAACTAAGGGAGGCTAGCCCTTGGGGCAAATCTTAGTGGAAGTTTTTCACACATTTATGGTTGTTAAGTATCACATGTTATATACTGCTAAAAGCGAAAATTGCACACGACCAGCCATATTACTGGTATTTTGTTCAAAGCAACTGTAATTTGAAAAACATAACCAAAAAGCAGAAACTTTCACTTACTTTTGTTGACCTCTGCCTATCACGGCCTCTCAGTATAGCTAGGCATATCATGCCATAATTTTTATCTGCAGCAATTTGGACTGGTTTTATTTCGATCTATGCGCAACAAATAAAAATAAAAAAAAAATTATGACATCTCGGATAAAGTGTCAAGATTTACAGATTGTGATTATTTTTAATTTCGGCTTTTCCTGAAATTAGTCTAGGTGTTTTACTATATAGATAGTGATAGTACATGGCACCATTGATGACAAATAGAAACATAGAAATTCTAGCACATTACAAATGTTATTTTTTCTAATTTTTTACTCAACAATGCTTTATGCTACAGACGTCAAGATTTGCAACATAATATGTTGGGGCAATTGTGACTTGGATGAAATAAATTCAAGTCAAAACATTCATTTAAAGGTTGCCATTGCAACCCAAATCTACCGAAAAATGACCAATTTAGCCCATTTTTTATTATCAATATTGATGCTTTGTAACCCTACATCCTACAATGTGGCTACAACGCATATTTGCAACTAATGGTTTTGGGCAAATTGGTTGACTTGGTATGAAATAAAATTCAAAGTCAAAAATTCATTAAAAAGGTTGCCATGGCAACCAAATATACCGAAAAATGACCAATTTAGCCCATTTTAGCAATATTGCACGTTGTAACCCAGTCCATACAATGTAATACGGACGTCATATTTGCAACATAATTTTGGGAAATTGTGACTTGAATGAATAAAATTCAAAGCCAAAAATATTGATTAAAATGGTTACAATGGCAACCAAATATACCAAATAATTGCATTTTTTCGCCTTTAATGGTTGCCATGGCCGGTAAAAATTATCTTAAAAAACGGCAACCGAATAATACAAATTTCACCCTTTTTTTTAGCAATATTTGACAAAAGGACCAAAGGTCCTCTAAAGATTTGGCATGAAATACACGATGAAGATCCCCCATGAAGAGAGGAAAGAATCATTTTTAATTATTAAAATACTTAAATTCACATTCTGAAGGCGGACTCAAAGCCTCTACTTCATGGGTTCTCATTATATTAGCTGAAGGGCGAGAGAATGGGGCCGAACACACTTGTAGGTTCCCTACTTGAGGCGCATACACCTGAATTTCGTATGTTTCCCTTTATATTTTAGAGCAAGTCGATGGCCAAAAATCAGTGTTGACGGGCCCGATTTGGCCCGCGGGCCGCCGATTGAGAACCCCTGCTCTACTGCATCAATGATCCGCAGTTCTCCATTGATGATCCGCAGTTCTCCATCTTCTGCCAAGTTATTTCTGCTTTTAACATCACCTCTTCATATTTTATTATTCTAACTATAAAGATATTTACCTGGAAGTTTTCAGATTTGACAACAAACTTGTATTTGGTTGGATGACCACAATTTACAAACAAGCGCGTCTCATCCCATCGTCAGCTGATCTGAAGCTTGTGTGTTTGAATTTAAAACGCTGGACGAATGTTTCAAATGGCGTCGTAAACCCGGAAGTCAAAGTTTGCTACGCGTTACGAGCGCAAAATAAAATGGCCGGGCGCGGGTGATCTCGTTCGACAATTTTCGACTGCTGTTTTGGTAGAATATTGTTGAAGGATAGATTGACGACTATACAACGATTTTTCATGCCGGATGCCGCAAAAATGGAAACATAACGCAGTTTTGGGACACCTCTTTCCGCCGTGTATTAACACATTGAGGTTAAAGCAATCAATTTTTTGGAAATCGTTTGTACCAACCTCAAACTAATCCAGCGTCACCCAGGGGCAATTTTTTGTTAAAAGTTGGTCTCCTTGTTCCCTGGAATGGCAGGAAGCAGGGGCATTTCCTGATAACCATGACAATTTCAAAATCAATCAACAAAGGCTACGATACTTGATTTTACCCCCAAGTCCTGTTTATCATTACCCTTACCTTAATACAGTAGACAATTTAATTTAACACTATACCATTTTGATACACATTTACTTTACGTAAGCTTACTAACCATTTCACATCACATCTCAGGCTTGGACCGTCCAGGGGCCGCCTTAATATTTTTTTAACATGGGTGCAGTTCCTCTTAAGGGTTAAAAATCCAGTATTCTTGGTGACTTACAGCCTCCTATCATTACATCCTGCGGACCTATTATTGGTCACTGGCAAGTCACTAAAGCACCACCTGAGCGGAGGCCTGAATGTTTCTATGAACCAGAACCCCTATCTACTCAGGTATAGGTGCAGTAGTACTTTACAGGCAAGTGAGGGTGTACAGTGTACAGGCATGGTCACCATGGTCAGTGACCATTGGTCACTGAATCTGGATTGTTTGAAGACCTATTATAATTGTTATATGTAACACAATGCAATAAGATTTGTCTATGACAATGATCTGACACTTGAAAATGTCCAAATCATTAATGGTGGTTTGTTTTAGGCGTTTTCAAAAGTGCTTTCGTTTAGAAGTTAATATTAGCAGTTGAAATGTCCAGAGCCCTATTCTGTTGTACATAATGGACGTTAAAAAACTTATCCATTGTCCTTATTACATGTTCTACATGGTCAATTTTCATATATATGTTGCAAATATAGCACTGATTAATTTACGAAATTGAAATATTTCCAAAGTATTTTAATAACTATTTATGCATAAGGAAAAAAAAGTTGATTAACTAAGTTAAATGCATACTATTTGCAGCCAAAACTTTTAATTGATTTACACATGCGCACACCTGCACTGTGTGGAGTGGGGTCCCAACCCCACCCTTGCCCCACCCTTTTTACCAAAGCACCCCTTTTTACCAGCAGCCTCTGGTACCCCACCCTTTTACCAAACGGCACACTTTTTACCAGCAGCCTCATCTGGTACCCCACCCTTTTTAACACAAAGCACCCTTTTTATTCCACCGACTCCTGTACCCCGCCCATAAATTACCTAACATTTCCAAGCTTCTGCCATTTTGTCTACACAATACAACCAGATGCTTATTCTTGAAAGAATTTGTGAAATTGTGATGCAAATGCACAAATTGACCTAACAAGGTCAATGGGCTGTGTTCCATGAATGACAATAAAGTAGTGAATAAATTTAAAATACATTCCTAGTTCACACTTTCACTGAGTTTCATCATTAACACTGTGACTTTATTTTAACCCACCCTTTTTATGAAAACACCTTTTGTCGAGTCGCCATGCCATGTACACCAAGTAACCAACACACACCTATCGATGGTGGTCGAATTCGGCTACTCTACCTCTCCAGAACAGCGCATTTTTGGGACCGTGCACTAACTTTAGATAAGGCTCAGACTGCATGCGTATTTATTTTGTACCGAAATCAGAAAATATGGAATAAAATGCTTGAAATGTGCACAGAAACTTTTCTGTGAAATGCTATTCTGAACTGAACCGTACGTTAAAATGTTCTAAACGTAGCGTTTCCATTCAAAAATTTACCGCCGTGCCCGCGCCGCCCCGGTCAAAATTTGACACCATTTGGTCATTTTGTCACCCGGAACCCGCCCGTTTTGTCTACAAAATAGCGTGGCTAAGGTCAATCATGTTGTCAATAATGCTAATAAGTTGCCCTGATTGGTTAATTATCTAATTATATTAATTTATGGTCGTTGATGATGTCCGATCACATTTTGTTCAAGGCTTTTTATCTAAACCTTGTAGGTACAGTATTATATGTTTTGTTCATGAAGCGACACGTTTTTACGACAATTATATCCTTTTCTAGCACTGCTCGCAAGCGTTCATCGGGCACGTGTAATGCAAATTTTCAGTCTTTCCGACCACCGATTCAGAAACGATGACTCACTTCTATTGGTCAGATTTATAAAGTACTCCGATCGACCCAGTACACCATTGATGGAAGTTCATATCACTTCATGTTATCTCAGTAAAAGGTTAATGAACAATATACTACTATCCATCTAAGCTCGTAGAGGGGGCCCGGAACGGGAAGGAAGCCAAAAAATACCACCACTGGAATACTAAAGAAAAGGTTGATACCATATCAAGACTAATAAAGATCCACGGACATGTTTATAAGTTTTCTGTTGAATTATTTAGCTTACGGGTGCATTTTTACAATGTAACCATGGGTGCGCGTGGCTACTATTTTTTTCGCCGTTACCAGGCGCATTTGCAGGTTTTACTGGCGCAAATTTGCGCCCTGCGCCCGTTATTTGAGGCTTGCTGTTAGCATGGTTCAGCTTCACTGTGCTAAAACAATGAACCCGCTTTGAAGCAATTTGGTGCTACTTCTAAGTCCGGGGGAAGTGTTAACCCAGCACTTTTAAAAAGGGGACGGTAACTACATTTGTGATGAGTCCTGGCTGAGCTGTTTATCCCTCAGGAGCCCTTGGATTGGAAAAAAATGAACGCAGACACATGCCTGTGGGACATTAACGCTTTGTTTGCAGAGTTATAAAGGGTGTAGGAATTGCCCAGCCAGCTGGCAAATGCATGAGATGCTGATGTGTGTACATGTAGCTCTCAAGCAATGCATGAAGCACAAGTACTTTTTCCTAGTAGGTGTTGCCTAGGTGAACTTTAAACAGAAACATATTGCAGACCTTGTTATGAATTATTAGAAAAGTACACTCTCTATTGGACAGAGACATGACCTTTAAAGGGACATTTTGTGATATACAGCCCGTTATCCAATGTTACACTCAAAGAAATTGAGGTTTTCATATCAATCTGAACCGTTGGCCCATGTAGAATACATGGTTAATATACTTGCAAATTTGATATACATGTAGTTTAGAACAATTGTAATTGTATTTTCTGTCCGTAAACTGACAGAAATTACAATACATTGGTATATGGGGTAGCACATACAACCAATTAGCTCTTAAAGGAGAACTGTATCAAGAATAACTTACACAAGATACGCTATATATAATATTGACCACATCTGGGGTGGTTTCATAGGAAAACGGAAATATACTAACCATAAAACGAATATTACAGCATTTTGCTGACCCTGCGTATTTGAAAAATTCGCGCTACTGTATTACTGTATAATTTGTGTTAGCGTTCGGACGGCACCGTAGCGTCATACATCTTCACACATGATGCTTTCATAATGTGTATTTCCTATGGATGTATAGGACCTAAACGTGCCGGTCGTTTCGCAGGACACGTTATACACTAGCGCGATTTTTAAATAGCACATGGTCAGACTAGATGGTTTTAATTTCATTTTAGGTTATATAATTCCGTTTTTTCTATGAAACCACTCGATATGTGGTCAATAATTATTTTATAGTGTATATTGTTTAATATTATTCGTTATACGGGGTCTCCTTTAACCATCACAACGCAACATCACCATCAACTGAAATTTTGGAATAACCTTTTCTTTAGGATATCTAATGAATCATAAACAAAAAAGAAATATATGCTAGTATCACAAATGCACCTTTAATATCATTTGAAGTCAAGTTTGCTGAAATAGACTTAAGTATTTTGCCTGACTTTGCACCAGGGCGCCAGCATGGCCATTACACCCAACAAGTACAGAAGTTTAGATGTCAAATGCAGAATTACATTGTAGCTTGTCCCAAAGAGGAAGGGGAAGCTAGATTTCAACTATTTCTGTAGTGTGTTAGTCTTGAGTCATGCCGATCTTGATTGAAGTTGCCGTGCGTGTGCGAAATTGCTTTACACGCAAGGGGCAACTTGTTTGGCAGGGTTTTTAATGAATATACTTAGCAAGGTAACCAATAAGATTCAGAGCATGTGACTCTGTGTAAGTGACATTTTATCTGTTTCACTAAATTTTGCAATGAAGTGAGTTGGCAATGTAAGAAAAGTGCACTCACCATTTCACTAACTAATTTTGAACAAAACAAATTGTGGCATACTACATGTGGCCTTGCCGTAATGCTGAAAATGAACTAAACCCAAGGGGTGGACTTATTTAGAGTCAAAAGTTCAGTTCTGAAGACCCTTCCTTGTGCTAAGTGTAACCTAATTTAGGCACTCTCTGAAACTGTAGTTGATGAACTTGTAAGCGGAATGTACAGTGTGACTCTTGTTCGGACAACATATCACAAAAAAAAAAAAATAATTAAAACTGGGGGTAGATCATTAGTGTTTAGATAATGCTTCCCAATGATGACCTAGGGTACTGAAGAATATCTTGGGACATTCAGGGGTTTACATCCTAGTCTAACTGAAATAGATGATTTACATATAGGCATGACTCCATGTAACATGAGACAGGCAGCTTATGTCCCTCAAAAGGATGATATAAGCAATTTACACGGTCACAAAATCCAAATGGTTTGAAACAGAGGTGAAAATTAAAATCCAATTATTTTACTTCACTCCAAATTGCGTCAACACGATGGCCAAAACTCTGAAATCATCCACCTGGAAACAAAAACCCCCCCATTTTTTATCCTCCGCTTTCAATATCGGAGTGTAGACCGGAAGTCACCATACCGGAAGCCGTGAAAACCCCCACAAAAAAACTTTCGCGGTTATATTCACACACGGGAAGTTGTCAAAAAAGATGACCTGGCGAGGTCACCTCCGCGCACTTTCCCCCGAAGCTGTCCACACAGCACGACGCTCCCAAAACACTCCTGGAGGTTATTGGAGTTTGAGTTTCACCCCCTAGTTTTTTAGGGGATAAAAACCCCGCTAGAACCTCGATAAAAACTCCCGAGTTTTAAACCTCCGAAGCGTCCACAAGGTCAAAACCCCGATCGACACTCCAGAGTTTTGAAACTCCGGAGTTTCAGCCTCCGTGTGGGACACGGACTATTAGTGTGTGAATGGTACCCTGAACTGTGATGACGGGTGAATTAAATCCTCGCATAGTACCGATATGAAGGTGCCCGCTGGGCTTGAAAACCAGTGATCTCCAGTACTTGTTAAGGACTCTATCAGTGATTTGCTAAATCTAGAAAATCGACAAAATCATTCAAAAGTTAGCTTTTGCATCTTTGTATAAAGTATTGAGTGTCCTAAATCTACCTTACAAAGTGATAGACCAAAAGTAACCTATAAGGACAAAATTGGATATTTTAGTATTTACGCATCCGTACAGACACTTTATACACCACATAATTGTATGAAGAGTCATATCTTGATACTGCTGTTTTTCTCTTTTTAATCAAGTTTTTCAGTTGGAAAAAATAACTTATGAGAATTCTACAGACTTGCCTACATTTTTAAGCTATCTGCAAATTTAAATATTGGACTATTTCAGACGATCACTGAAGTGCCTTGTCAAAGGCCGATCAGAGATATTTTTGCATACATTTAAGGCTTGTCACATTACTAATCACTGTGTGAAATAGCTAAGTTTGGTTGGAGGGTGAAGGAGTGATTTTTACTGAAAATTGTTTTGGGGTAAAAAATTGGTAATTTTTTGGGTGGGGGAATGAGGTTTTTTTTTTTTTTTGGTGGTAGTAGTAAAAAGTGTGTTTGGGGTTGTTTTGTGAAAAATAGAGTGCGCCGCCATTAGTAGGGCATAATGGGTAAGCGTATCAAATTAATTGAGTTTTCTTCTATATCCAGGTAACTTGCTATACTGCCAGTGCTAAATTTGTGGCCATCAATACCACCCAAAACCAGCAAAATAGATAACACAATTTTTGGGGAGAAGCAATACCTCAAAAAGTGTCAAAAACAGGGAAGCAGAAACCCGTTTTTGTGTGTGGTTGGCTAATTGGGACAAAGATTAGCAGTAAAGCGAAGGAGAGAAAAGGGTTTTGCTGCTTTGCCCCGAACCCTCAACATGAGCAGTCCACAGGAACAAGGCAAGGAAAGAACACCCTGATAAATTGAAATTTATAATCAACACAGTATGACATGTATGGTGGATATTTTGCCTTGTATTTTACTGTAATAGCAGACCCCTTTTCTTGTGTGTATGTTGTAGTTCTTTGTATAAGAATATGAGACTGACCAGCGGAAAGTTGGGCTTAATAAATTTATTCACTGATTGCTATTTTAAAATTTATAACGTTGTAGGTTTGATTTTTATTTGAACTGAGGTCTGTATATAAGTTGTCTGATTACGTTAATGCGACTGAGTCATACAATATGGACTTGGCAGTGGCGTAGCCAAGCGTTTTTTTTAAGGGGGGCAAAGGGGGGCCACACATATTTTCACAGGGGGGGGCAGCATATAGTAAAAATTTGTTAGTAAAGTATTGGCCTATGAAAATCCTAATTTTTTCTCAAGGGGGGGGGGGGGGGGGGCAAGAGGGTGGGGCAAAGATTCCCCACAGGGGGGGGCACCTGCCCCCCTGCCCCCCCTCTGGCTACGCCACTGGGAACTTGGAGGTGTTTATTGAATAGCAAACAGGGAATGACAGGAATAGACAAGTTATTTTATGACAATTACAAATGGAATGATTTTAAAAAAACAAATGGGGGGTGGGGCATGGAAAAAGTACAATAAACACAATGTGGGCTTTTCAACACGTGTAGGCACACGATCTGTTAATGCAGATCAATGTGTTACTTCCATGGCCCCACATTTGGTCTTCATCATGGAGCATATCGTGATAACTGCATTGTATTGAGTGTGGAAAGTCTGTCTCATCCTCCAACGACTTGAAATTGCGCTTCTTAAATCTCGCTTCCAGTAGGCCTTGCAAGAGTGTATGTATGTAATGTACACAATTTATTTTTAAAAAATGTCCAACACTCATACTGGAACAGCTCGAAATAAGGGAAACACAAGTTTGTCCCTCAGAAGAAGGTGAAAAATCACAATGCGAAATTGCATTTTTTTTTATAGAAATGCGGGTTTTTCATTTATTACCCCTTTTCGTCCTTTTTCGCATTTTTTTTTTTTGGGGCTACTCTTACTCGCGGCCGGATTTTTAATTTTTTTTTCCTTATATGCATTTTGTGTCGTCTTCAAGAATTACAGAAGGCAACATAGGGATTCTCTGGTCATATTATTACATCTGTGTATCCTGTGTGTGTGTTGTGTCTGTGGTCAAACTGTTAACCCTTAAGGGCTTTGTTCCAATTTTTGGTCGTTGTGTTCTCTACTTGTATAGAGCCTTACACTTGTACACACTGACCATCACAATACCGTGGGGGAAACAAACTTGTGGTTTTGCTTGCTATTTGCAATAAAGCATATAACAACGCCCTATTCACTATGTGCTAATATTGGATTGTAACCATTAAAGCTCTAGTTTTTATCGATCTGTCAGAAATAGAAATGATTCTAAAGCTGAAATTTCAGAGGACGACAATGAGAAAAATACGGCTCTTTTTTTCATCTGATATAAACATGGCGACTACTATCCGGTTAAATCAGGGGGGTCCCAAAGACGATCGTAACAAGCATCCTTTAATATATTGCATCCGTATGAGTTCCAAAAGGGCCTACGATGATGTAACTTGGTGGAAAAGTAGGGGGCGGGGTGTGGGTGACATGTTGGTGACCTCATGTGACACGTTGGTGACCTTATGTGACCTTTGGCCCCATTCACAACCACACTGATGGCAGACGACACTCGGGGTCCGGGGACCGCGATGTTTTTTTTGGGAAGTACCCTTCAGGCTGCATGAAAGCCCCAAATGGCCCGTGGGCGCAGATTGGGACCCCACTGCAATTAACCCTAACACAACACAATGTACCATCAGAATTAAAAGAAACGTTTTTAAAAAAAATAAAAAAGTCAGAAATTTGTGTCGGTTCTTTGAACCATTGGCGGTTTGTGCATGTTTTTGGTACCAGTAGGGTCAAAAACTACCGCATACTTAGGGGTCCTACATGGGTTGCAAATTAACCGGCTTGGGCCGCCGTGTCGCGATTTAAACGCACTTGGAGTGTCGCGGATCGCTTTTTTAAGCCCCAGCTCAACTTTCGCTTGTCGCTTTTTAGCCCCAGCTCAAGTGTTCGCGTGTCGATCTTATTCTATAGTTGTGTGCCAATCGGATATCGATCATTTATTGGCATCTGCATGTTGATTTTTCTGCCTACAATGGTCCAGGTAAACTCGCATTTAGAGAGCGATATTGCCGATTTGTTGGCAACGCTCTGTTTTTTTTAGAGTATGATAAATTAGCATTATTTACTCTACAATTTGAGCTGAATTGGAGAATCAGTTAGAATCCAGTTGCGATATCCCGGGATAACATTTAACTTTATCACACACGTCACATGATCATGTCACATCATCGGAAACCTACCGGTAGAGTACGTACAGTACCTCTGTTTTAGGAAATCCTCTGGCATCGCCGTCTTAAAAAAAACGTTGTGCCTGGCAAACTGGGCAAAAAAAAACAAAAAAAAAAAAAAAACAAAAACTATACTCATCGGCCTAGTCTTTGGAGCTATTTGGGTACATTTGAATAATGTCCCGAACCATGTTTTAGAGCTAAGCCTTAGCTTGTGTAAAGGACGAGCAACGAACAGTTTGGCGAATGTGCACCTGGTCGCTGTAGTCAAGTGCTAAGCAAGAAAACATAATTTACAACATTCGATGTCGTTTTGAACAATTTAAAGTTTTTTTTTTTTCCTCCAAAATTTCAGTGTGTCATATTTTAAGCGCTGAAAAATACGTCGAAATACAATGATATTTATATCAGAAATGTTTAGCATGGGGACATCGGTAATAACGTCTTCAATGCATGTGCGTGGATTGATTTTGTGTTGCTAATTGCATTTGGTTGGGGGGGGTTGGGCCGGTAGACTCTTTCTGTTGTCTTTGACATGCTAAAGGCAGTCTAATAGGGTGTTAAATGAAGTATGCGAGTAAGACCAACAGACATTCGCGATGAGGTCAGTGTTTTGACAACAAATTTGCAGCGGAGGGGGATTTCCCGAAGAATTTTGCATATCATATTTATCGATCGCGGATTCCCAACAACCCTATCACGATCAAAGAGGTAATACAATTTGTAAATAAAACAGACTCAAAAACATGAAGGCGCTCTAAATCTCGATTTTGTTTGGCTATTCACATAATTTTTATCACATTAATATTATTGCTTAGTTAAATAGCCACAATTAAGATGATTGTACAACTTTTTCTATCAGGAGGCTGAGTTACCGTATTACCAACACCCCGGGTATTGAATGGAACATCCAGCATTCAATCTGTACATAGAAGTAAACAAACAAAAAACAAACCAGGGGTAAATAAGTTTAAATAAGTCCCCAATTATTTTTAAAAAATCATTTAAAATACAAACCTAGGGGGGGTTGAATTTTGACACTTCAATAATGTTTTTTAATGTAGCTCAAATTTTCATTTTCATAGGACTGGAAAGAGAAATCATGGCGGCGGGCGGCCGGCGCGGATGCTGGGAAGCTGCGGTCAGTGCGGAAGTTGATACAACACTTTCATTTTACAGAGATGAATTAATTACCCGATTATTACAAAATGTTTTAACACATATTAACTGATACCTGTCTTGATTCGTAAACTAAAAGGACTCTCAGCCGCCCGGAAGAATCGCGTTTTGGCAGGTATTTTTTCGTACGTCCTTACTTCTAATCGCTTGTAGATTGTTTCCTCCTCCCACAAGTTGGGTGTAGCGTGTCAAAGCATACGGAAGTTATGAAAGTCGTACGCCGTTTTTTTAAATTTTCTCCCAAAAGTCCGCGTGTTCGACGATACAGTAATTTTTTGGAAAATGTCCGTCGCTCGATAAGATACTGCGTGTCGAAAGTTCGCAGGATGAAGAAAGGCCGTTTCGCGGCTGGTCGCGCGTGTCATTTTTACGCCATGAGACCCTATAGCTTGTTTAAGTTTAAATTTGCAGATTACAGAAGAGCTGGTGAAAAAATGAACAATCATTCAATCCATCCATCTTTAATCCTAATCTATCAATTAATCCATTGTCAATCATCAAATCTATAACTGAAGTGGCCATCAATCTTCAGAAGCACATATACTGTCCTTTGCCCTCTGATGCTTTCCTGTTAAATGGATCCCTTTCAGTGTTTGAAACAACATTTTTGATGTAT
The DNA here is from genome assembly GCA_023653785.1 of Ophioderma brevispina. Taxonomy (NCBI): domain Eukaryota; kingdom Metazoa; phylum Echinodermata; class Ophiuroidea; order Amphilepidida; family Ophiodermatidae; genus Ophioderma; species Ophioderma brevispina. The sequence continues at coordinate 8,311 of JAMKCH010085728.1, read as the reverse complement.
CAACATTTCGTGAGCACATCTAGATTGCTCATAGTCACAAGCTATGTCGCATCACCTTGGGTGAAAGACTAGGAATGATTAAATTAAGGGATCAAGCATTAGTCTAGCATGGAGGTAAAGACTGTGTTCAAAGACTATTTCCAACAAATTATGAATTATGTTTGATAGAGACAAAGTCACACCGTAATGAAAAAGTTATATTTGGTGATACCAAATATTTGAGTCAGTCTAGTCTAGAGACTTTCTTGTAATCAGAATTTTAGCAAAGATCTTAGCTCAATGTTTTTTATTACAAAGCTAAACAAGGTTGGTGTCAGAGGGTAGAGTAACTTCATGAAACACCCCCAAACAAAATTCACTCATGAAGGGAAGAAAGCCAATATTTCTTCAAATTGATGGCAGAGTTTTGGAGCTAATAAATTTGAGTACATGTACATGTACATGCAAATTTTATTTTATGTGCATTGTTTTAACTTCAAGGACAAAGGAAATCCTTCCGAGCATATTTTTCAAAATACAAGTAATTTCTTAATGTAACGGTTCCTCCGCCGTTACACCTCCCAAGTACAGAACAACATACACAAACACAGACACACACACACACACACACACGCGCACACATCCAAAATGCAAGTTGCGCATAAATCACACACACAATGTAAAAATAATAACAAAACGACAACAACAATGCAGGAAAAATTGTGAATTACCAGATTCGTAAGCCAGGGCTTGTAGTGTATGTGTTTCATTTTGATAAGTCTGAATGATAACAATAATAAATGTTGTGCAGTCGCAGTGGCTTTCGTCACTCAAAACATTTATGAGCTAAAGATATTTTACGATACGTAGGAAAGAGTGCGAAACAGTTCAGCACCTCTGAATTGCCATATTTGCCGAGGAACAAAGGACTACACTAACATTGTTTTGTGGGCCTTAGTTACGGAATCATTTATTTCTTACATAGGGTATCCTGCCCCGGACTACATTGACAAACTTTGGTTGTAAACGATGGTGTGCAATTCGTCACTTACATGCACGTTACTGAAAGTGTTATTTTTAACATGAGCAGGAAAAAAGTCAGAATCATTCTGAAAAACATGTCATACCCAGCAAGACTCAGTTAAGATGAGATTATAGGCTGCATAGTTGACACTTCATTCAGATTAAAGGGGCACTGCCTTCCCACATCTGGTCCCTGCCAACTTCAACCTATTAAATAGTCAGATGTACATGTAAAATGAACTCCTGTCAATTAATTTATCCATAACTCTCTCAACCTTTAAAAAACTACAGGCACGAGGTTAGAGGACAAATGCAGTAAGTCATGTGATTGCGATTTGAGAGATAATAATGATACTGATAGATTTTGAACGGTACCTCTCTGATGAATTGAAACCAGCAATCATTTTGCATTGAAAAACTCAGCCTCCAGCATTATTTCTTACACTTAAATGACATCGCCTTGTTAAATTCATCGTAGAAGAACGTGGACAGTTCAAAAATCATACCTTTATCCTCATTGTTTAACAGATTTCTAATTGAAAATAATCATTTCTTCGTAAGAAAAAAACGAACAAGCCGTTGAACATAAAGAACACGGCAATGAGTTTGCAACATTGGACAAGCATGTTGCGGAATGTAAAAACGCAGAATGACACGAGCACATTACCTCAGATAACGTTGAGGCGCAGTTTGTAATACCATGGGTCAAATGCCAAATTAAAACTTGGCCAGAAGAACCAATGAATTCCTAAATTAACCACAGCTGTTAAACTGTACATCAAATGAAAATGTAGCCAAAATTACTGGAGGGAATAGCAACATTACTGGTAGCTCACATTCCTGGCTATGATACCTGGGACGCTTTATTCTTTCGTGATTGTGTTAGACAACATAAAAAGATGGAGTTGGAGAGCCAAGATAACTTTGTACAGAGTACAGATGTCTCTGTGAAGACACACACAGGCACATGCACGGCACACAAAGTATGCACAGCTGCCTGCACACACCACCGCGCAAACTATGTTATAGTCAACCTTAAACACGTGGTACACTGGTTGAATCATCTTACATTGGGTATAAAACAACCAGCAAGTGTATTTCACCCCTGTATTTTACATCAAAATAGCAGTGTATAAACAGGAAACAGATCAAAGGAATCACAGGACACATTTTATAAAGGGCATTTTCAAGGTAACTAGTCATTAAATTGATTCCAAAACAAGCTATCTTTTATAAGTTAGGACTTAGGACCTTGTCACTTGCAAGGTCTTTAGGTGGAGTCCTTTGGGAGATTTTTTTTAACGCTAGTACTAAGTAACTGAAGACCAGGGATGATTAGAAGGAAAAAGTCCTGAATTCCTTTTTTTCATGGAAATAGGCCTGTATTTCTTTTCTGATGACCTGTGATGTGCAAGGTTTCCTTTCGGGGAACTATTATTGCAGTTGGGGATTGGAAGATAGATGGAAGTCTTACTCTCTAAATGTAAACAAGTAACAATCTCAGAAGATTAAAACCTTGTAAATCACTCCAAGATGAGTGGTTTTTTTTTACTTTAAAGAGCAACTTTTACTAAAAAGCCGTGAAAAAATCACGGCAAAAGAGTGAATTGAGGAAGTAAAAGGAAGGTTCAACTTTGAATGAAGGACATACACAAAACAGAGTGGATTTTCACTCTTTAAAGTATTAAAAAAATGCTCCGTGGAGAGGTTTACAAGAGTCACTCTTTGGGGCCTTGAACATTTTAACCATGACCATTGGAGAGTAAAAATGTAACAAGTTTTGTAAAATGAGATAATGTTAGATATATTCTTTTCTTATTGGTGTTTAATTTTAATCACCTTCTGGTTATGTTAGTAACGCGTGGTGCACAAAGGACGCCCATATGGATTGACACAGTATAAGGTCCGTTCAGACTTGCACTGCACTGCAATTGTTGTGCAGTAAAATTGCCTGCAAGGGTACGTCAATTCTGCTGCACTCCTAATCGATTTTACTGCAGGTCAACCCAGGTCATGCAGGTTACGGGTTGCCATGTACATTGACAGTAAACTTGCGAAAGGATCAGGAAAAATGGCATACTGCAACACTGACTGCACACCAATGACATCTTGCTGCATCGCCAGTTAAAATAATTTTAACTTTGTTGCAGTACGCATTGAGTTGCAATATGAAAGTGATGCATGCATAGTGACGATTTTGGTAGGCTGCAATGCAGTGAAGGTAGAATGGACTTTAGGCTGTTGTCCCCCAAAGACCCTAATTTTTTGAAAATTTTGCCATCGTTTTTGAGAAAATTTATATTTAAATTGGGCTTTCTCTCTCCCAAAGACGTTTTGTGGTGCACATTCTCTGTTAACGAATGCCCTCTTGGGTTCTGGGCCTACTGGAAGTAGCCCTCGTAGTACACTTTACAATTATAGGCAAATTTTTCTCATGGAGCTATGTATGCAAGAGGTCACTAAATGTTAGAATGAAGGGCATGGTTCGTTTGCACACATAATCTCATATGCCTACCTTAATGGAAAGGAAGGCCATATGTCATACGGTCATCCTAGAAAGTACCAAATGTCACAAGAATGGAATGTCTTCAGACCAGAATAACTGCAAAAAGTGTATATTGTACAGGGCTATTACTTTGCGCAAATCATCATCTTTTATTTCCATAAAATTTAAAAAAAGAAAAATATTTGTAAAAAACAAAATTAGATTATTACTTTAATTAAAAGAAATGTTTTGCTCTTTCAAATGGTTTTTATCCCATTCAATTTGCAATATTTTGTTCAAAAGTTATCGTCGATTTTGAATTGATAATTGACGCAAAGGATGATTGCCAAACAATTAAAAAACAAAAGAATTCAATTCTTGTTTTTATTGTTTTGCACCCCGGTGATTTTTTTAATAGTGGGTGAGGAATTTATAAAAATGGAAAATGTACACATTTGAAGGCATATTAGTGCTACAGATTAATTTAAAAATTCAATTCATTTTTAGCTCCATAAAAGAAAATTAATAATACCAAAATCTAATTTGGCATAATATGCAAATTAAGTGTTTTTGACAAAAATGCCAATTTCTCAAAATGCTTATTTTTACCTTAAAAGGATATATCTAAAAAAGTAATAAAAATCAATGAAATGCGGGACAGGGGTTATCTATTATTTTAAATCAATTCCTATGATGATATTTTGATGCACCCCCAACAACAATTTTTTTCAACCAAAAATTATCAAAATTTTGCGCTCTTTTCATGATCCCCTAAAAAAGGCCATTTTTTTTCAAAAAATACAAAGCATAAGGTCAAAGCCATCATAGGATTGCTGCCATAACTAGTGATTTTAACTACCCTATGAAGTCAGAAGTTGGAGAATAGGAAGTCATATGCTAGAATAAACCATTTTATATTGAATTCTTTTTATTCTTGTTTTTTAATGCCAAACGGAGTGTTTCCACTCATTGACTATAAATGACCTCATCTTGTTAATAAAAACTCCATTTGCCATCCTCATTTATAAGCTTGAAGAAAATATATTGTTTATTGTCTTAATTTTACATCTGTACGTGTTAATGCATCTTTTATATTAGGTGTCTGTGAAAATTAAGAGTTACCATTTATGGGGCCCTTAACATAAATAAATGCAATGAATCGATTGTAGGGGAAGCAGTTGATGCCAGGGCCTCTGGACTGTTCCCGTGAAACTTACATTTAGAATGGAAATGAAATGCTAGCTGATTACACAATAAAAAACAAGCGAGTTGGCAGACACTGTGCGCACCCACCGAGTTCAAAGTTCCAAATTAAAATATTAAAACTGCATTAGTACTTTAAAAAAAAATCACATTATCTCAGCAAACTACAAACATACACGGCCCACACTATTTTGGACACCATATTGGAATGTGACACAAACATGGGTAGATCTTTGCGACGGTAAACTTTCTGAACTGAACACATGATGTTCTGGGATGTCTATGGATCATTTCATATCGGTCCCCCCGGCAAGATCAACGATAAAGTTCTTTTTCCATGCTGTAAGTTTGATATAGTAATGGGCTGGGCGGTGGTACAAAATGTAACCATTCCGCAAAAAGCTTGTTGAATCGATTTTATCGCCAGCAGTACGCTAGATTTTTTGTAATTTATCTATCTCTATGGTGGATGTAGCAGATGTTCCCTAACATACCCAGGTTCAAATCCCAGAGGGAGGAAGCTTTGCTCCGTGACTCTGTACTGATTTTTCACCTATGCTGGCTGCCCAAGATTTGACTCCAGGCATTCTGGTGTCCGCCTGTTTCTAAAATTGGGACTTCCCAAAACATCTGCTCTGCTGATTTGGAAATTCTCCATGTGTTGAAAGTGCCTTGCAGTGCTGTTTAATTCAATAATAATAAGTTGATCAGAATGTGAAGGATGGGAAACTCTTTGGGGGATACATCAAACAATAAAGCATTCAAAGCTATAACTTAGGGTCTATTAAGCAAAATCTCAAATATTGTCCAGACTCCAGGGAAATTGAGTATAGGTTACCTTGAGTATTAAAGGGGTGGCCCGTTGTAATTATATAAACTTTGAGACTCCAGTCCAAATCGAGAAATAGGCTTACCTTAAGTATAAAGGGGGATGGCCCAATAATTAAAGTTTTTATCTTGATCTGAATACCATCTCTAAAGTTTCATGACAATATATTTTACTTTTTTTATATTTTCAATTGATATGAGAGTAAAAATGAATTGAGCCGTGATAGAATTACTGTGTAAAATTAATGTTGGTCTGACCCAAAATGGGACACTTCTTCACTCATAATGTCCAAACCAAACATCTTGTAGCCCAACAGATTCAAATGGTAAATGAAAAAAAAGGTTTATTCAGACAACAATACGTCTGACAACTTCTGCTAAAATCTGGCGTCTAGGGATGAGACTGTCATTAATTGGGGCCTGGACTTTAAAATGGCCACATAATTTTACACTGTGAGAAAGACGGAAAAAAGTTGCCTGCTTCTGTTTGATCAATTCTACCTACGTACATGCCACATGCCAAGCAAATATTTTTTGTACAAATGCATGCTTTCATTGCATTATACGATCTGTTTGTACTTCACTGCTTCAATTCGGCCTAGACCCAGTATTTCAATATTGGTACGGTACTTATGCTATTCATTGATTATTGATTGGATCAATAGGAATGGAATGTGGTACATTTCTCTAGCCTAATGTATAACAACAACAATGGCAAACACCATTTTGGATCAGTTGCAGTGGGATACATGTAGTCAAACCTATGAAAGTTTTGGTAATTACACCATTGATAAGTGGAAAATGGTGTCATAACTAAAGTAAGGATGCAAATTGCAATTGACATGAGGAAAGCATGTTAGTCGTCCGCCATCGCGGTGCGTCCTCATGTGAAGAGACGTGTGGAGTGATGTTATTGTTGACAAGCCTGTTATGTCAGGCTGGTTGTGTCTTGCTGATTGAGAAATACAAAGATTCCAAGACTTTATTCAAAACATTTCCGAATACCCATACTTGGCTCATATTTCTTGGCATTTCGAATGTACGCCTGCTCCACCACAAACGGCCACACCAGTCGTGTTGCACGTAGATGCAGTATGCGCAACGAGCAACACACGCATTTGTTATGTCCAAGAAATTATGGCCCAGAGTATAGGACGGTACATTTGGAAAGAGTTCCATTTGTACTCCTTTAACAATCTACAGGAAACAAATTATTTTTATTTATGGCCTTACAATAACAAGTACCCTAACCCTAAGGCCAAAAATAAAAAAAGAATTTGTTACATGTGGAACTTCAAAAGGGTTTACATCTATGGAAAGCTGGTACATATCCATTTCAGCATCATCACCCAAAGACCCTATTTAAAAAAAAAAAATACCTGTCACCTACAGACCCCCCTTTACTTTGGAAAATTTGAAGAAAAAAAAAAGCTGTGGGTACACGTCCTTCCGATTACAGTTGAAACTTGTAGTGTGTACATTTAACACCATGCAAAACTGGTGATGAATTTAGATTTCGGACAAGAATTAAGTAATTTCCAGAAGGCTTGATTGAATATTGAACTGGAGTTACTGGACTGTGAATGAAATGAAAGTGGGAATCTAGGAAACAAAAAAGAAAACAATGTTACAACAATAACATGATGTGGTTATTATAATGGGAAAGGATCTAGTGTTGCAAAGCAAAAAACAAAACAAAAAATGTCTCATTCTCAGAAGACTATGCTTTCATATATGTTTTAAAAATGTCATTTTACTGCCTTTAAAAATATAATAGGTTTGAGACTTTTTAAATTGTCTGAAGACAAAAACTAAAATAAACAAAATGCACTAAAGGTCACTGGGTACATGGGTGCTTCTTAAGTAGCCACTCAGGAGTGATGGAGACCATGAGCCAATAGAGAGAGAGAGAGAGAGCATTCAGAGATGATGCTCTTTGAAAGCTAGGCAATTGGGTAAGCTCCACATATCAACATTAAGGCATCCGATTCTAGTGTGTAACCTGTTGAGTTTGATCCATGCCTGTCTTGGGAGATCAGATCCTGGACAGCTTCTGGAAGGTGCTGGGATATATCTACACAGGTGCTATGGGGATGATTATCTGACCACATCCTAGATATCTAGTGGGTCTTTGACTCGGTTGGTTGGATAGTTGACAACAGATCCTTTCCGCTTGAAGCAAAAGGGCGCCGGGATTTGAGTGCAGTGTGATATTATCTGCAATAGCTGCCATGTTGCATTTAGTTGTGTTTAAAAGAATCCAGAAATTCTTGTCAAAATGTTTATTTCCATATTGGTAGTAGTTCTTGAGATGGGTTCTGGATGATATCCAGTCACCTAAGGAGCCACCTCAAGGCTTGCCATTGGTGAAACTTGGGAAAAAGCGTAAGTCACAAAAAGTTTCTATTTCAGGTACTCGCTTGTTGCACTGATGTAACAAAATTAGGTTTAGAAGGGAAAAAAGTGATGTTGATGGTGGTGGTAGTAGTAGTGATGGTGATTGTGATGATTATGATCATTGATGAGGATGATAACGATGATGATGAAAATGAAGAGGATGATGATAAGGAGAAGGAGGAGGAAGATGATGAGGAGAATAGAAATGATGCTTTGTCATTGAAGTATTCTTAACTATTCATTAAATCAATAGTGGCACTTTTTCAAATTTCCAAAAATTCCTTCCAATATGAAATAGCTGGGAAATGGTGCCATATATGCGTTTACGCTCATCCATTAACCATTCCGTTGGTTTATGCTCAGGTAATTTTTATGAGGTGGCGCTAACTAATTAAA